>JANHFX010022245.1:62673-75221 GCA_027560015.1 Chloroceryle amazona
GACATAAACGACGTGGATTCGCTTAGAGAATTGTATTACGTTGCGGCTTTATGGTGGACGTGTTTAAGGTAGTTGGTTGTGTGTGGTGTTGGGGGGTGTGGTGTTGCTGGGGCGGGGGGCCTGAGCAAGGTGGGACAGTGAAGGGATGGGACACAAGGAAAGGTTCAGTTCAAAAATTTCAGTTTAAAATCCTCCCTGCAAGCCAGAGGGGAGTGCTTAAATAAAGACCAACTGAATTAAGCAGAGCTTGATCATAGCTTTCCATCCTGAAAGGGTAAGTCCAAATTACCTGACATTGAGATAGCAAAGACCACTCTTTTTATATCGGTCAGTTTTCCCCAGCCTGCTCTTTTCACCCAATACACACCAGCTTCTTTCTGTCAAAAGTAGAAATCCCCTTTTCAATGGAATATTTGATTTAAATAAAAAAAAGTCGATATGAAGTGCATTTAAAGAATGCCCATTCCCTTATGTCAACATATTCAGTGCTTAACTGAATCAGAGCAACTCTCATTTTTGAAGGATTGGGTCAAAATGTTCTACCTAGTTCTGTACACAGTATTATGCAGCTGGTGCAACCAGACTGTAGAGAGAGAAAAATGGAAAAGGTCACAAATCTCACTTTGCAGAGAGTCCTTCAGTTTTCTTTCCTTTTTTTTTTAGCTGCCTTTCTTCACATTCAGTAGTCATTTTCAGGGTAAGGAGACACCAAGAACTTCCCCTGCTTCTGTAATGCAGCTGCTTCTGCTACTAACAAAGTCCTCAAAGGTGATGACAAGGGACTGGGCACTCAGCTACTCTGTGCCAGACCACTGAAAGCTGGTAAGTCCCAGGCTTACTGCTTTCTCCAGTGCAGGTTACAACGCTGACAGACTATCACAGAGAACTGTCCAAAGTGATTAGCTGGTGTGGTGACACAACTTCTGTGTGGACATAGCCAACAGTGGAAAAGAACTGTCTCTTGTGTTGGAGAAGCTTTTTGTTTGCCATCTGCCTTGGCATGCTCTGCAGTAATCTGTCACTTGTATTACAAGCAATGCTCCCACGGAGATATGGGGTGATGCTTCTCTTGACACATCTCCAGCTGCCCAAATGGTTGGCAGGATTTCCCTTTAGACAGATGCTGTAAAAACAAAGCAACTTCTTTTGGCGGGGGGGGAGGAATCAAAATAAAATGTAAAAAAAACCAAAACAAAACCAAAGAACAAACCAAAACCCACTACAACACAAATAAACATCAACCCAAACACAACAAGCCCCAAAACAAACAAAACCAAAACTACCACAAAACCCAAAAACAACACCCCCCAAAACCCCCAAACAAATAGGGGTGTGTGTGAAATCCCCTAGAAATAATCATGTACTACAGCTGGCTTTCCTATGTAATCAGTAGAACAAGCTCCACTACAAATGTATTGATGCAGCTGAGAAGCAGCTGGGGTGAAGCCCTGCCTCCCTCTACATCCCTGGGCTACTGGGGACCCTCTGCCCTTGTGCAGACTGAAAGGGCCTCTCTGTGAAAATGCAAACAGTGCTCTCCTTCTAATATCCCCTTCCCTTGTAGAGGGACATCAGTGCCATCTTTGGTTCATTTTAAGCTACTTTAGAGAAAGAGATGCACAAAGCCTATTTGTGGTCAAGGGAAAACAGCTTCCTGAGGATCCTCTACAGGCAGTGAAGGGATCCCACCAGACAGGAATTCAGAATTGCTCCAGGTCTAAATTTCTCTGCTCTGGAGCACCCCACTGACTGTAATGGGTGGTGGGAGAGACTAACTCCACCAAGATGAAGTTACGCTTCTTTGTAACCTGCCTTCCTTGCAATTTCTATCACTTTAAATGTTTTTTTTTTGGTAACAGTAAAGGTAGTCTCAGTAGGCTCTTTTTGGTTTGTAGTATTTGAGATTCTCAGTCCCTGTGAAACAATCTGACCTTCTTCATAAGGTGAAACTGCTAAAAGCAAAATGCCTTAGTAGCGTGTCCCCAAGGGTGCACCTCCGCACTGCCTTACTCCCCATCTATCACATACAACTTGCTTGAAAATAGCAAATGATGACTGAATTATGCTAGAATCTCTCTAAGGTGCCATCTTTTGTCCCAAGGTAGTACCGGTTATTTCTAAATAATACCTGACAGATACTGGTTTCCTCTTTTTGTTAAGAAAAAAACAGAGGAGCGATAAACTTGAACTGGTGGAGACTTGACAGCCTCCACACACCCTCTGCCTCAGTACTCAACTATCCTTACCCTTAGGCATTTTTTCCTAACATCTATCTAGCTTAAAACTTTTTTGTTTAAATGCTGCATCTGCTGGGTTAGGACAATAAGCTGTTCCATCTTCTTTAAGGACCCTCTGAAGAGGGTTGTTATTGTGTCCTTAATCGGCCTTGCCTTCTCCAGCCTAAACAAATATAAGCAATCTTTCATCAGAGATCACATTCCCTAGATCATTCTCATTTCTCTGCTGTTGGACCAAGCTGCCTTCAAATTGGGATGCCCAGAAGATACTGCCATCCGTGCCTTATGTGGCTTTGGCAGAAAACAGCCCTCTGACATGGGACAGTTTCTGACAGCAGTGACCCACCAAAGCCTCCTCTTCCACAGATGGTGTGGAGACATGCCAAGGAAAACATAGTATCTGGAAGGCAAGTGTCTTTGTTTGGTTATTAAAGAACAAATCATGTTTCAATAATATAAATATTTATTACTATTTATGTCAGAGGTTTTTGTACCTATGAGTCAAGTCCAGGGATCTAATAAAATAGGGAAGATATAAGTTAAGTCCAGAGAAGAAAAAGTTGACAGTAAATAAACTGCTTGTGCTGTGTTAATGCAGCTCACAGGAAGGGAAATAAAAAATGTCTCTTCATCTTAAGAAGTTGTTCCATTCTACTTTCTATGTTATGCTCTACAAAAAAACAGCATAATGTCTGTTGATATTTAAAAACAAATGTTGTGAATCAGTTTGGGGTTGCATGGTGGGTCTGGAAAATAATTGACCGCTAACACAGTTTGCAAGACCCTCCAAGAAGTTCCAGATTTATTTTTTTTCAATTTAAGATTATTTTGCTTCTGTTTGATATTATGAGTTAAGCACATTCAGTGTCTGCTACAGCAAACTATGCTTTAACAGTTACAGATTTGATGAAACCACAGAAATTTTTTGCCTGTTCTGCAGAAATACCTAAGCATCAGTCACTTTCTTCAGTAGAAACTACCAAATGAGAGAGAAAATGGGCAGATATTTTCACCTTCTCTGTACTCTTTCAAGTCCCTTGTGCTGACTTTGTTTATCCAAATCTGTCTTGGACTCTTGCCCCATTATTTTGCCCCTCATTACAGGAAAGACACTGAGGTGCTGGAACGTGTCCAGAGGACAGCAGCTACCAAGCTCGTGAGGGGTTTAGAGAACAAGTTGTATAGGGAGAGGCTGAGGGAGCTGGGTATGTTTAGTCTAGAGAAGAGGAGGCTGAGGGGGGACCTCACTGCCCTCTACAACTACCTGAAAGGAGGTTGTCGAGAGGTGGGGGTTGGTCTCTTCTCCTTAGTAACTACTGACAGAACCAGAGGAAATGGTCTGAAGTTGCGGCAGGGAAGGTTTAGATTGGATATTAGGAAGAAATTATTCACAGAGAGAGTGGTGAGGCACTGGAACAGCCTTCCCAGGGAGAGGGTTGAGTCACCATCCCAGAAGGTATTTAAGAAAGGGGTAGACCTGGTGCTTCAGGACATGCTCTAGTGGCAGGCGTCTAGGGGATTATTTTGTGTTTTTGAAGTCATGTTTGATCAGGGTATTTAGGCGTTTGGGGGGTTTTTAGGTGTTTTTTTTTGTTGTTGTTATGGGTATGGTTGGACTCAGTTATCTAGGAGGTCCTTTCCAACCATGAATATTCTGTGATTCTATGACTTTTTCCCCACTATAAATGAGTTCTTAAACCAGTTGGCCTGCAGTATTGCATTCTTGCTTATAAAAATTATGAGCATCTTGAAAGTCTGAACTGTATATATTTTTCCTAGGATAAGAGTGTTTAGTATTTTTATTATTATTTGGGCGTATGCAGGCTCATAGATGTAGGTTCATACAGGTGAACCAAATGATGTTCCTGTATCCCACCTAAAGACCTTCCAGGATGTAGTGTCTAAAAAGGCAGGGAACAACCCTTTGGTGATATGCACTGACATGATATGAAGTGATAAAAGTCCAGAGCTGTCCAGACTTGAAAATCAGCATTTAAAACACATTTTCCAAGTTTGTCTCCATCTTGATGGAAACAGGAGCTTCAGCATAGTTGTAGAATGGGAGGAGAGAGTGGATTCAGCCTGTCTGCTTGGTGGCCCCTGTTGATTTGTCATGTCCTTTCACCTGAACAGTTGGAAGGACTTTTGGGAACCAAGACTCTCAGGCTGCCTTTGGCAACATAGAACTCAAGGAAAGGGCTGAGGGAAGAAACAGGGCTACCACTTTACATGCTTGAGTTTGTAACATCTAGCAAGCCTAATCCAAAGGCTTTGTGATGAACTTTAGTACTGAAGCTATGAAGTCACTCTTGAGACATGAGTAATATATATCTTTTTTTAATACTTACGGCTGAGTCCTCCTTTGTCTTCATTTGGTTGGACATCTGTTGAAACAAATGCACTGTTTTAAGCATACAATATAGATAACTATCTTTAGCAAAAAAAGGATTAATATTAAGCAACATCCACTAGAGTTGAGGTGGATCCATCTCCCTCCCTGGGCACCCCAGGTTTTTGATAATAGCATGTTTTGCTCCTGTTGTGTGCAGGCAATGTATTCGAACCTTATAGCAACACACTGGACAACCTCAAATAATTTGACAAATGAAGAAGAATTCTTCAGATTCGGTCACAAAATTGATAGGGCTTCATTACCTGTGTAGGATGCTAGTTTAGAGGACCTCCGTCTCCACAGCCAGCAGGTTACAACAGCTAGAATAGCCATCAGAATGACAATGGAAACGATGCCAGCTGCTTGAGCACCTTGTCCCTTCCTTTCCAGGTTCTTGTGACTTTCCATGCTAGAACCATTGTTTTGCTTCTGCTGTGTGTCTAGAATAAAATACAAAGAAAGATGTAATAGGGTGTAAATTTTCATGTTTTATACCAGGAAAATATTTGACTACATTTTGCATGCATGAAAAAAATCTGAAGAATTAAATATTTGTGCTATTCATATCACTGTGATTCTCATGTTATGCCTTCTGAGCAAGGCATTATCTCTAGTTTATGCTAATAACACAATGCCAGTTTATTCTTCCCTGTCGTCATACTGTCTGCATCCCTCTTTCTGCCTTTTTGTACTTTCCTGACAGCCTTGGAAAGACTATATCTTTGAGCTTGTATCTAGACTCAGTTGAAAAAAAAAAGTCTCTACAAAATCTACAATGTAAATCTGATGGTATTCAGAAAAGTGGGCAAAAACCTGTTTCCCTGAAGTTAATGATGAATTTGCACCAATTATTGCAAGCTGAAGGTTTTAAATCGCATACCTAGCTATTTCAAGCATTTTAGTTCTTTTAGAAACCAGTGAAAAATAGTAATATGAGGGTCTTTTCTCCTCAAATACAATATGACAGAATGCTGTTAGAAAACTAATGATGAGTTTACTTAGTTTTCCTTTCATTTGGGATGACAACAAGGGTATGCCATCATATAAATACTGTGCAACTTTTGCTTGTGCACATAATTTTTTGTTCCCGGAAATAGTTTATATAATTTGTGGGATCAATGTAATTAAGTCGAGAGTATGTGATTCCTTGGCATATTCAGTTGAACTAACTGTGGGTATCCAGCTACACTTATGCAAACAATCAAACCTCCCTGCACCAGGGTGCAGAAACCTGTGAGAGAAAAGTGCTAAGGGGAGGCAGGACCAAGAACATCAATGAGACTGAACAGACACCTCCAGATAAGCTCTTCCCCTGCAGCTAGCTTCTACCCAGATGTTTGGAAATAATGAAATCCCCTATTTTTAATTATTTTTTTTTTGTAAGTAGCTTTCTATTTTTGTGAAGAGTTGAATGGCTAGATTCTTGCTTTTACTATTGATCACTCGTATCAGCAATAAATAACATATTATACTTGTGCTATTAGGTGTATTGTTCTATTGGGCTAATATCCACTTGCTACAGGCTTACTTTAAATAGTGAACTGTATTAAATTGAGTTTTGGAGACTGAAAACTTTGAAGTGAGGCGGAGTGAAAAGCAAATGTCAGTGCTGTGCAGCAGTTGGGTAGGGAATCGTGGGTATGCTGTATGATGCCTCCTGGAAAATAACCTGATTCACCAAGTCGTCATGTTCCTGACGAACCAAAGGGTAAAGCTCAGTGACAGCCTCAGATGCAAGAGCTTCTCAGTGTCACTGTCATAGTGTGCTTGTTGAGGTGTTCACTTCAATGTAGAAGTAGTAAACAAAGTCCAGAGCTAAGCATAACTCCCTTGAAACAAAACCTGAGTTGCTCTTGTCACTCACTTTTTCATTATTGCATATGCCTCTTTAGTGCATAACTACAGAGACACACTGGTTGATATTCTTGCTATCTAGAAAACATGAAGTAGCATGAAGGGACTTACAGTTGGCTGATAGATTTTCCTGCAGTATTTTGTTTTCTATGGAGCACTCTATTTGCATATTAGAAGTGGCTTTAACCCTCAGTGTGCTAAAAATGCTGTAAGTGCCATCGGCATGGGGGGTGATCTTTAGCTCTAATGGTCGTAGGAGACTGTCATCCGTTTTATTTATCCAGTAAACATTGGGCTCTGGGTATCCATTGCCAGACTTGCAGTTGAAAGTCACCTCCTCTCCACTGCTGTCACTGTTTCTTATCGGTCCACTGAGTATTGGTTGGCTATAACTAGCTGTAGAGCAAGAGAAAGATAAATAGTCATTGACGTATTGAAAGATCTTGAAAGGACAGAATTTTGATATGGGTTCTGAAGCAGAAGTTCTGGGTTTCACACGACCTCAGTGACTTGAAAGGGAAACACCTGCAGGTTTGGTATGTAAGCCAGAGACTTGAAAGAATTACTGGAGGGGCAGAAAGCTGAAACCCAACCCAAAGGAAGACAGCAACCTCTTAAGCTGCTGTCACCTAGGTATGTGCAAGAGCCTTTATACTAATGAAAACCAAAAATCCCACACTGGATAAACAGCTTTACAAGTATTCTCCCAGTTTTAGATGACCTATCCATAACATTTAAATTAAGCAGACTTTATTTCAGCAAAGTACTGAAGTATGTTTTGAAGTTGAGTATGCTTAAATCTAATACTGAAATGGCATGAATTTGAAAAACTAGAATGAGAATTTGGGCAAATAAGCAAAAGCAATATGAGTTCTTACCTGCTAAACTGAGAACCACTTTTGCTTGGTGAACCACTTTGGTATATTCAGTTTTCTGCAGTACTACACATTTGTAGGTATGTTCATCACTTTGGCTGACATTTAGTAGTAGCAGAGAAAAATCACCGCTTTCCAATCTATCCCAGAATAACCGAGTCCTGTTCTTAAAGTGAACACACTGTTCACTCTCATTGTCTTGACCAGAGATCAGTGCATGTACAACTGAACACTCTTCTTGATCGTCAGCTATTTGCCAATATACCCGCAGATTTTTTAAGTTCCATTCTCTTCCTTGATACATGCAATTCAGTGTAGCATTGTCTCCAAGTTTACTGATGATGATATTTTCCTCCAGTGCAATAACTACAAGATCAAAAGGCAGAGAGAAAAAAGGGAGGCTGTGTGGAAAAAATGTCATTCTTTTCAAGTGTATTCTACCACATATGGACTCCTGTATTTATAACAGGCAGGTGAGTGTGCTCACTTCATAGTCATTCCTACCTCCTGACCTGCAAGTGCCCATTTGTACAGTTTCTAAATGGGATTTTTACAGAACAATGCCTTCTGCTTATTTCTTTCTCTGAGGACAAGCTGGTCTAAGTGTACTCAGCCCCAGGGACTGGTGCATGTTTCACTTTGCTAACTGACTACAAACACATATTCAAGTCCCAATGCTTTATCACTTTTTTTTTAATTAAGAAAAATGACAAATAGCACTAGATAAATCACAAGAAGTGGAAACAGTGATAAGAAAGATTGCTACCATTAATTTGAAATGCACCAAAATAAAAAGGGGAGTAAACCCAGTGATTCTCAAAGGGGCTATGTCATAGCAATCACATTTTATTCCTACTATTGGTGTCACTCTCCCAACAAATATACCCAGCTGGCAAACTTATGTCCAGATACTTCCTGTGACACATTCATTATACACTTACAACCTCTCACATACACTTAAGGTAGGCCAGCACACTATCTGGCTTTCAGAGCACTTTTCTTGGTCTCCAGACTTGAGAAAAGCAGCCTCTCCTCCTGGTGAGCAATAAGAAGGTGTGAGCTGTCTGACAAGCAATGCAGAAAGTACAGGTCGGTGAGTGCAAAAGGGCTGGGGTAGCTCTGACTGCAGTCTCCCTGCTGAGAAGTATGTACCACCAGTCCTTCACCCCAGCAGCTAAAGCTTCTCCAGTGCAGCTGGTTGCTGAGACCATAACAGTGTACACATTGTAAATGTTGGGCTGGGGGTGAGGGAGGGTTCAGACATAGGTGGGGTTGGATAGGAGAGATTACACCTGGAGGAAGGGATTATGCAGATGGGTGAATTAGGGATAGAAATATGACTTGGAAATAGCTCATCTGAGTTGGACACCCTGTCTTAAAAATACCACTGAAGCAAATGCAGTGCTTGTAGGGGTGAGGGCAGTATGTTCTCCAGGCCCTTATCCTCTGCTGCATAGGACAAGAAGTAACAGGCTTGAACTGCAACAAAGATGCTAAGGATGTTTGCTGCAGCTCAGACTTTGGGAACCCCTTGTAGCAGCAGGAAAGTAACACTCTGGTAAGCACTGCCTGAGAAGGTGGGGTACCTCCCTCATGGGTGTGCTTCAGGAACAGGCCATCTGGCATCTGTTGGAGCCTGTGTCTGGTACAGTTTGTCCTGATTTTTGGGGCCATGTAGTTTCCTCGATGACTTTGTTGAGGTTCTTCTCAGTAATTAAGCAAGAATTGAGGAGACAAAACTCTAAAGCACCAGATGATGTCATTTAACCTTACTGTTGTTTCAAATGGTATTTTTGGAACTGTAGTAAAAGTTTTACTAAAATTGGATATTTAATACCATCATTTGTGCCATAATATGAGTATGGACTTCATTCAGGCATGTTGGATCTGCTTATCAACAGCCTATACTACCCGACTTCTAAGGCTTCTTGATGCCAGAGATAAATAGGCAGGGATGCCTGTGAAGCAAGCAGAGCAATCTGAGCAAGAGCATCCATAAGATTCTTTGCTATTCTCTGTACTTAAATGATAGAAACTGTTTGTTTTGTCTTTCCATGATGCATGTCAGAGAAACATTTCACACTGAGGAATTCCTAAGTGTCTTGCTGGAAACACAGATGTTTTTATTATGCATATCATAACTACTTGGTGCATTTGGCTAAACATATTAAAGGGAGAGCAGCTTCATTTTTAACTGAAGTGTTCTGAACTTACCAGCTCTCAGGATATGGAGGAGTAGTAACAGAAATCCATAGCTAAAATAAAAAAGCAAACAAGAGTGTTACACAACTGACTTTAGCATCTCTGTTGTTTAAATATGTAATAAACCTAATATTGTTTTAGTATAGTAGCAGAAGTAGGTAAATTAGGTACTGCTACTATGTAATGTCCCATTAAGTATTTGCATTTTTGACAGCTGCAAAACTTCTGTTCAAATGACATAAATCTGTGGGTGGGTGGCCAAGGCCACAAATAGCAGTAAAACACACTAATATTGGAATGAGAGCAGAAGGCATGAAGCTGGTGTTGTGCCTGTCTTTCTTCTGAAAAAAGAACTATATAGACTTACTGGACAAATAGACTCTGGAGGATATCTGGGTCCCTGGGAAGGAGTGTGGCTGAACAGGACCCAATCCAAGTCAAAGCGCTGCATCCCATTGTTTTGCTGAGCCTCAACAAGTTACAGCTTTATCTGGTTAAAGGACGACAAGCAGCTGACCATGTTGCCCACCGGTTGTGCACTCAGTAAAAACGTGTAAACAGGAAACCTGCTGATAGCAGGGAACTGTGCAAAGGCTTTGCTGAAAAGAATTCAGCATGTTTGATTACTATGGAGGGACAAATCTGTACAGGGGTTTCCCAAGGGAGTTACTCCTGCTGGATGCTAAAGGAAAACCCAGTTTAATCTATAAAGGCCAGGTTAATTATCATCCCATAGGACTTTCTTAAAGGAAAGTATGTAACACTTTCCGAAGAGTTACTTTAAAATAGCCTTTCATCACTGTGCCAGCTATACATTGTGCTCTCCTTCCTCCAGACTGCTGGGGGAAGGGAAGATGCTAGAAAGGTTTTGTAGAGAGAGCTATGTGGCTGCAGTTGCTCACTTTGTGCAATAAAGTTGCAAAGCTGAGATGATGGGCAGATGACATGAGCACCTGCTCATCCTCAGTTTCCTCAGCTCACTTTTTCCCAAGGAAGCAGGACTGTGAGGCCACACTACCTGGATGCAGTTGGTTCCCTTCCCTAGTTGTTCCCAACCTTTAGCCAGGTCCAATGCTTGAGCCAAGATCCGGGCAATAGGGAGGGCTATCCCCAGCAGCCTTTGTCCACCCAGGTCTAAGCTCCAGGGGTCTCCCACCCAGACTGCTCACCTTCTTCTCTCTAAACCACCCCTAGTCCTATCTTTAAGCTCACTCCCCCAGGAGCCCTTTCTTACTTTGATTTTCCCCACCATTTGTGCCTTAAAACATACCCTTTCTCTTCTTGACTTCTTGCCCATTCCCAACAGCTTCTGACCCTTTGTCTAGCTGAGCATCAGGACTTGTCTGCCACCTCCCAGTCACAGCACTGCTTTTGCCCAGCTTTACTCCTAGCAGCTGTTTGGGCACAGCTTGGGTCTGCTCTTCTGTGGAGGAAGGTCTCTAATTCCAACATACCACCAAGAAAATTACAGTCTTCCTAAATACATTTGGCTTCCCATGGTGAAAGCACAGGACCTTCCTGATGCAAAATGTACCTCCACTTGAAGCCTCATCTCCAGAGAATGAGATAGGGAAACTTTAGTGAAGAGTCAGTCTGAATTGTATTGCTTCTATATGAAGAAAATATTTTCCTTTTCTGTGTCCCTTGAAATAGCTGCATAGATGAGGTTTCAAAAATCTGAAGTTAATGCCCAGTGTGTAACATTTCTGCTCTAATATTTTAGTAAATCTGCAATCAGTCCTAAAGTAAGTTTCCCAAGTAAAGCATACCTCAGCCCTCCAGGGGCACAGCTCTGCAATGCAGAGCAATCTGGCAGTGACTTCTGGTGGCTTTTGCAGATGGTCTTGTACTGTATTTCTGTTGTCTTTTTACACTATGCAGAAGCCATCACTTTGTGTCAGGATTTTAAGGGTCTGTCTCGAGAAGCTCACCTTAATGTAGTTCTTACTATTTTTTAATCCTGTGGCTGTGTTTGTTTTATTGTTCCACACACAAGTCAGAAACTATGGATATAGTAAGTCATTGAATTAAATGGAGAACAGCTTACTGATTTTTATGGGACTTTTTAGGGAATTTCCCATGGTAGGCATTTGCTGATGCCAACAAACAGTTAGGCAAGCAGCCAGGACTGACTGTTTAGTGTATGTATACAAAGCAGGTAATGATTTCTTATTCTAATAAATGATGTCACAGTCAAGGTTGGACAGATCTAGAGATGCTCATCATCTTACTTGGAGGTTGCAGCTGTGGTAGTGTGGGGGCAGTGTCACCCCACCATGTTCCCCTGGAAAAGCTTTAATGCCAAGCTCCTGTTGGAAAAAGGGAGAAATGATCTCGCCTGCAGAGAAACCTACCTTTTGCCCCATATGTGTACTCGGCATGTGTCTGTCACAGGGGCAGTGAGCTCCACTAAGCACAGGTGTAGCTGCACTAGTGTATTAGGTTCTCTGTCCCTCCTTCATTTAAAGAAAAAAACCCCAACCTTTGAATATTTTTTTTCTTTTTCAATTCTTTCCCACACCTTCCCCTTCTATATGTTTTCAAAAATGTCATGTGAAACGGGAGAAAGTTGCACTTCCTCTTTCATACGTTTATGTTCAGCGAGCTTTATTCTTCCTAGTACCATCTCAACTTTTTCACGCGCTGTTTTAAAAGGCATCGGATGTTGCTGTTCTGGCACAGACTAGCCCGACAAAACATGTCCCAGTGCTTGCAGTAATAACTTGGGGGCTTTTGCTCCACGGCTAAGATTTGCTTTATCCCCCAAGCTTGTAGTGACATCACTCTTCCTTGCCTTAGCAGATGCCCTAAACATAAATCAATAAATAATGTGAAGCTTCTCTAACGCCTACTATAAGGCAACACTAATGTGGGCAATAAAAAGTAGTGGGGCTGCTTCCCTTCCCCCGTCCTTAATACTCGGCCAAAAGGCTCCTTAAAATGCCAGTCCCTCGCCTTGTAGCCTTTGCTGGCCGAGTGGAGACAGGT
>JANHFX010022246.1:0-14122 GCA_027560015.1 Chloroceryle amazona
GGAAGGGAAGGGAAGGGAAGGGAAGGGAAGGGAAGGGAAGGGAAGGGAAGGGAAGGGAAGGGAAGGGAAGGGAAGAAAAAGGGAGCGTAAGGGAAAGAGGGTTGGATTTATAAGTCCTACTAAGAAAAATACAGCTCTGCCAAAGCTCCAGACATGGATTTGACCTCATTTTGTCTGATACAGAAAATGCCACAGAGGCACAGTCAAGGCCCAGAGAGTATTTTATCTGCAGCCAGAAAAAATTGACAGTGCACTCAGATACTCAGATTCAAATCTGCAATACAAATGAATTGCTACTAATAAAAACAAAGCACAGAGTCCCTTTTACATTGTTTTATCCTGTTTAAAAGACAAACGTTTGCACACTGCAAGCCTCAAATGGATAAAAGCTACCATGAGAACTTATAAGCCATCTGCTAGCTTCCTAATGAAGCCAGTAACTATTATTGTTTACAGTTGAACACCGGGGGTCATGTGTATTTGCTGTAATGAAAGAATCAATGCATCACTGCAGATGCTAAAAGAGAACTTTTTTTTCTAGACAGCTAATTATAAATACAATAAAATAGCAAATTAAAAAAAAATCTGTTCATCTCCATAGAGAAATAGTGCTTAACACACCAAATACAAAATGCAGCATTGCTCTGTTTTCTAGTGGTCTCCAACGAATAGATTAAGCTTACAGAATCACAGAAAGTTACTCTTCGATACTTAACAAATAGCTGATCACCAAGGAATGCTTAGCCCCTAATTTTCTAATCTTTACAAACCTCCTCCATCATTTAATTGCATTGTTTATCTGAATGTAATGATGAAGTGTGCATTAGCAATGTCTTTCTATTGCTGTTTCACTGTTTCTCTTGCTTGAATAAGACACCATGACACGTGAAAACTCGGCTCAGTTGTGTTATTAAAAATGTCCTGAAGTTTTGTGGATTTTTAAAATTTTGGTTGAAGAGAAACTGAAAACACAGCAGTGATACAATCTATTTCTGGCTTACTACTTCATCATTCAAACAAAAATACACTTACAAAAATACACAAAAACTTACACAGCAATATTAATTCCCAATATTTAGCAAAAGCAAAGAATGATAAATAAATAAATAAATAAATAAATAAAAGTATTGCAGGAAATTTCCTACAGCCTGTGAGTCAAGAGAGCTTACTTGCTTTGCTGAGTTGAAACACTGCGACTCCTCATTGCCTTCTAATATTGTCAGGGAGATAGCCCACTCTTCTTGCAGCTCATACTGACCTCATTGCACCTGCAGCATATGCAGAGGTATGTTACCTACCGTAAGGCTAAAATGCAGTATAATATTGTATCTAGATAGGTTGCAGTAGACAGGAAAGCTATATTATTTTAGGCAACAAATCAGTAAACTGATAGGAGAGAAAGGGAACAAGCAATACTCCTCTCTTACAATAATAAATACTTGTAGCAGGTTGTACTGCAGGCAGAAGTAAAGCAAGCTGTCAGCAGGAGGATGCTGCTGCTTTTTTAAATTTTGCCTTCATACTGTGGTGATGGCTAGGTACAAGCTAACACCAGGTAGAGCTGACACCGGGTAGATAAGAGCAGGCAGAGCTCGTCAGTGCAGGCAGATTGCCCAGAGGAGCAACCCTGGGAGAGATGTGTTAAGTCTAATGCCTGGCCCCAAGCTGCACCTTGCCATGGCCAGCATGTACGGCCAAACCTGCCGTGTGAACCACACACACCACACGTATTCCTGAGGTCTGCACCTACCACGAGCAAGTGGCCTGAGATGCTGCGTAAAGAGAAGATGGAGAGCCTGCTTAGCAACCAAAGCTTTGCACTGGCACACCTGGCTGGACCCCTCCAGAGAAAATCAGTGAAAGAAATGAATGACTGGACTACAGAAGAGGATAAGGAGAATAATTTTGGATCCTACTCTGATGCTTCCATTTTTGTGGACTTAAGTGAATATCTTCATTTATATGTCTTAATACTTTGTCTCATAAAATGTCTGAGATAATACTTCCTTCCCTAAACCATAGGCAAATGTGTATGAATATACTTGCTTCCCCCAAATTACAGGGGAGTTGCAAGAATTAAGTAGTTCATGTTTTCAAAGTGCTTTGAAGGAAGAAAGCACTCTATAAATGCTAATTATTAAATCAAAGGTTTATCTGACTTTATTACTAAACCACTAATAAAATAAGTTACATAGCTGTTGCAGGTTTGAAAAGGCACTTTTACTGTCTAAAAGATATAAAGGTTTTAATTAGAAAATGTTTTGGAAATGCTTTGCTGAGGAAAAAAATGCTAACCCTTAATAAAGGTTTTCCCTAATGAAAACTGCTACAAAATATGAACTCCTGGATACTACTGTTACTTCTGCATATATTATCTAAAGTTTTGTCCCATGACAACAATATTTTTTATTTGAGGCACAATTTTTGCAATATTGATGAAAAGATCATGATTATGTTTGTCAAATAAATGTTCAGATGAAACAAGAGATTAAAGGTATCATTCTTAGCAGAGAATAGCAAAACCTAATGTATTGTCAAATTAGCCATATATACACATACCATTATTTTTGCTATTTAACGTAAAGTTGTATTTAGCTAAGCTTCCAAGTTTCTACTAACTTACAAATTTCAGTTCTTACAAATGCTCTACTGTACCTGCACCTGTGTGACCTGTTATCCACGTTATATTAAAATCTAAGCATGCAAACAGACTTGAATCCTTTATACACAGGCAGATAGAAAGAGTGAATTCTGAAAAGTGTGGATATTTAGGTACGCATGGTATCATCCTGCCAGGAGAAGCCTTTTGTTTACCTCTTTGTGACACTTGTTTCTCTTCTGGATTTAGTAATATAAACCCGCGTATAATAATATGAACATGTTGATTTATTAATGTATTAACATAATTAGGTCTGATTCATCCCCCTCCTACATACATTTAGACATAAACTCGCTTTTAGGGCCTACCAGAGTCATATTATTATTATTTCAGAATTATCAGATGGTAGTCAGTATTTCTCAAGTGCCTAGGCTATCAGTTTGAAAAGAAGTTTGAAAGTAGATCTTGATATGCTTAATATCTGTTGCAATGTCTGCCTGTGGCTGTAGAAAGCACAAAAGCTTGAGCAAATAAGAGAAGTCCTATTAATCTGATTTGCTGAGAGGAGAGAGGCATGCCAGCATCCTCCCTACTTAAAACGGTGTTGATGGCAGGAGGATGAGGATGCAATCAGCCAGGCCCACTCCGAGACATAAACTGCCTGTTTCCACATTCCAGGAGACAAAATACCTTGTGCTGCTCCTACAGCTCCCAGCAGGAAGGAGAAGTCCAGGTGTTCGTCCTACAGAAACCAAAGGGGTCTGCTGCTTTCTGATATCACAAACTGGTGGCTCCAAAAGGTCCCTCTCATACAGCCCCACGGGAGACAGCAGTATGCGTTTGTTAATTTGAGCAATTTTGTATAGCAGGAAAACATCCCAAAGCTGATATGCTACAGCAAGGGATCATGTCCATTTCTGTGGTCTGACTATAGCTCTTCCAGGCAGATGGGGAGAGTCAGAGCAGCAGGAGTGATAAACTTTTATTACTGCATCGATTTGTCAAGCTGTCCCTGAAGGAAAGTTCACTGAGAATTTTTGGGAAGGGGTCAAGGATCAGGGCTGGGGACAGGAAGGGACATCTAGGAATAGATGAGAAATGAAAAGTGTTCAGGAGACTTGTTAAAATGTCAAAGGGGTCCTTAGCAGAAGAAAGTCAAGATTACTGAGTGTGTTTTCCTGGGTCGCAAATTTACCTTGTAAAAACGTAATTATTATATCTTCACAAAACAATTCCCAACTAACTAGTAGATAGATAGTCCAAATTATTTTGTAGTTAATTTAAAATTACACATTGTGAAATAATGTACCAATACATAAAAGTGAGAGCAGTAGTGCTGAAGTAAGCACTAGAATTATATTTTTGTTATAACTATTAGCCCTTACTTTTTAAAATTATAGAAAATTGTGTGGCCTTCTTGAAGAAAGTTTATGAATTTTAAGATTAATGGATGGTATTAAGATTATATTAAAAATTGCAACAGAAGAAAAATAATCTCTTTATTTTTAATGCTACGTTAATTAAAACAAAATTGACTCTGGTAAAATAAAGGTATACACAAATCCTTGTTTAGAAAAACTTAAATATATGTCAACTTCCATAGAATAGCTTTGATGGCATCAGAGTTCAAAAAGACAGGTCTACCTTGAGGCTTGTATTTTAAATTTATGTAGTTTAACTTTTCACATTTTGGTATAACCTGTGATATCAGCCCATCCACAGACGGTAACAACAGAATTAGAAACAATGCAGAAAAAAAGCAGATGTGCAAGAAATACTCCTGCTTTGCAGCTGGGTAAAAGGTATATTAAGTATTAATGATGATAAAAAACTTTGCCCTCTTGCAGTAAATTGTAAAAAACAATATTTGATGGCACTGAGAGGCATTAGAGCTTTGGAATATGATAGCCAAAAAGTAAACAATATGGGTTTAAACAGGAAAAATATAAAATCATGTATCTGGAAGACAATTATGTAGGTTATCTTTAGAGGATAGTCCTCAGACTTAGTCCTCAGAATCCCTGTCACAGAAGTTCTTAGGTCACAATTGTAATCCTTGGACATGAGTCACAGTGAGGTACTGTGGCAGAAACAGTTAATCCCATTTATGGACAAAAAAACTGTGGGAGCTATAGTAGAAGTGGATAGATGCCATGTATTCCTATATTTGGTATTGCTGGGGTGTGTCTATTGCTAGGGAGTTAGTTTTACTTCTGATATTTCAGATTGAAGAAAGATCTCTTCTAATTGGCATGGAGTCATAGAAGAGAAATTAAAATGATTAAGGGACTGGAAAGGGAGCTTTATAATGAAAACTTATCAAAGAGGAGATAAATAAGTGATTTGATTGTATGATGTACATTTCCAAACTAGAAATAGTAATTTCCACTCGTGCAAGAAAAGATTTAGACACACCTTATAAAATACAAGAGTGAATGTTTACCTCTTTTCTATAGCTACGCTTAATTCTGCTATGCACAGAGCACTAAAATTAAAATTCAATACTTGGAAGAGGATGCAAAAATCACATGCTTGACTTGCTTCAAAGAAGAATTCCACAGTTAGTAAAATTCAGATCTTTGGGTTTCCTTCAGTCATGTGAAAGCAACCCTTTATATCTATTTGGTTTGGTATTCCGTTATCCTTGCTTATTTTAGTGATGTAGTTTTCTTCCTACCTGATACACATTTGCTATCAAGGAATTCTGTTCCTGTGATGTCCCACAATTTGCTTATACAGGTACACAGATTAAAAATGTGAATAAGCCTAGTTACACACTGAGGCAACCTCACATACCAAGATCATGTGTAACAAACCATGTAGATTATATCCCAGTGTTGGTCAGGAGAAGGGAGGCTTTACAAAGGTTGAGAAGCCCTGTTGTACCCTGGAATTGACACTCTTTGCCCTATACCCAGCTGGATGGCACATTTGGAATAGGGGATGATGTAAAGGATTGAAATCATTGGACTAACAGGACTTCTCTTGGTGCTGCAAAAGTATCAACTGTCAGGTAAAGCAGCAGAGAAAACATAAAAGTGTTGATGTGCTCATTAGGGGTTGTCTTTCATCCATCATTGTTTGGCTTTGGTTTTTTGGTTTTTTTTGCTATAAGTTTTCTGCAGGTCTTTCAGTTGAGAATTTGACATTGTTTCAAAAAATATGACATGACAAGACATCATAATTATTCTGAGGTGATGATTTGATATATTTGAACATATGAATCCTCTGTAAATAAAGTGAAGGGATATGAAAAAGAATTTTAGCGCAGCAGTCTGGTTTAAGGCCTTTGATTTTACTTTGATTTGGAAATGACACAGTTCACTGCAAGCTCACCAGGGTGAGTTTAATGGATTAGAATATATTATTAAAATTAGATTGCTGGGGAACTGTATTCCACAGATGGGGAATACTGAGAAGGGAGATTAAACAAAATGACTGTCTAAAGGCCTCTGCTGCATTAAAAGGCAGTGAACACTACTTTTTCTTTTTTGCCTTACAGGATAAAGGGCAGGAGTAGCACTGCAAGTTCACTATAGGTGACAAGTTTTCTCTATTTTTAGCTTTTCTTCATTTAAGTTGATACATAAAAAAGATCTCTTAAAGATATATACAGAAAACCATGACTCTTTCATGTGGTGCTATGGACACAAAATGTGCATATATGTGCTTTTGAGGGTTTTTTAAACGTTCTTTATGAGATTTTTTTTTATCTGAAACATGATTTCCTTCAAGGATTTATTTGATTCAATAAAACCTCTTTTCATAAACAAGCCCTTACTTTCTTTTCCCCTGCTCGTGTGTATTTCTTTGCTTCCTCTTAACAAAATAAAGGCTTCTATGATCTGTGAAAAACTACCTACAACTTTAAATGTATGTATTTAATTAGTCAGATCTTGGCTCTCTCAACAACATCTCAGCGGCTATGATTAGTAATCTTATGTGCAACTTGAGAATGGCCCTTTCCCCACAACTAGTGCAGAAGGCACACCAATTCCATGGGTGCACTCTCAACCTGCAGTTGCTGCTTCTTCCAGGTCTCACCGGGTAGAGCAGTTGGGGCTGTTTTGAGGGCCACTGAAGGCATATTCACCTCCCCCAGAGCCACTGAAGGGCCACTGAAGGCATATTCAGTGGCCCCCCCCAGGGCCACTGAAGGCATATTCACCTCCCCCAGAGCCCTTCCCAAGCAGGATCCAGGGGTGAGCACTCTTGGTTTGGCTTTGACCCTATTTTCTTTGTCTCACAAGTGTGGGATGGTTTGAGTGGCAGCCCCAGCCACTGAGTCTAACAGCAGATGTCACTGCAGTCCCGGCAGCACAGTCCTTTGCTGGCTGTTCTCAACAACAGGTATGGAGGTGACTACAGCCACTTAACACGACTGCTCCAGGGACTGTGGGTGTGGGATGCTCCAAAGCAGGGAGCATCATGGTCGATACAGGAATGACAGCACACACTGTGGAGGCATTAGCCCCACTGCAGCCCCGGCCCTGGCAATCGGAGCCAGCAACAGAAGCATCAGCGGGAGCAGGTTTAAGAAGAAAGGAGGTGGGAAGGAGAAGGCATGGAAAAGAGAAGGAGCCAGCACCTGCCACAGAAAAAGGGGACGCTACCTTTCCTGCCCCAACACCCCTCGGCAATAGAGCAAAAATTAATGTACATCTTGGTTTAAGTATATGAGGTGAAACTAGACAGAACCTGTAGAACAACCAATGCTTGTTCTGCTGCATTTTGAAGATATGTTTCACCTTATTTCCTCAGATTGAAAGGCCTAATTCTGCAATCTAAAAAAAAAAAGGCCCAATGAATTGTTTCAAAGTTCCTGGAGTGGAAAGGAGGCTGCTGTGTAAGAGTCTCGTACTTCTTTCATGTTTGTTACCCACTGAAAAAAAGGTATCTGTCATTAAGTAATGAGAGTGTTTCTGAGCTTCTATCTGAAAATACCTTTTTTCTTCTTATATAAAGGAGCACTTTTATTTGTTCCTGTTGCTGAAGATGGCATATTGAGTTGTACAAACATGCAATAATGATGCCACAGAAGAAACAAGGTCTTTTGTGACATCTACAGTACCACTGAAGGTTGAAGAGACCGCAGTCCTGAGGAGGTTTATCTCTTGTTCTGATTGTATAGCGAGACCAAAGGGAAAGCAGCACTAATTCTAAACACCCAGCTGCTCACTTGCTGGAGCACCTCTGATGGTCACCGCCAGAGTTCAAGAAGCCAGTCTGTAGTGGAGTATTTTCTTCGTTTTGGTATGTTTGAATTATGTCACACTTTTGTACTCTTAAAAGATGTGGAGAAATAGGCAAACGGAAATCTCATAAAGTCCAACAAAGAGAAATTCAATGTCCTATACCTGGGGAAGAATAACCTCATACACCAGTACATGCTCCAGGCCAACTGGATGGAAAGGAACTTTGCAGAAAAAGATCTGAGCATCCTGGTGAACAAAAAGCTGACTGTGAGTCAGCAAAGTGTCCTTCCAGCAAAGGCAACCAGCAGCATCATGGATTAGTAGAATTGCCAGGGTGATCCTTAGTGATCCAAGGTGATCAAGGAAGGTTATCCCTGCCCTCTACTCAGCACTGGTGAGGCCACATCTGGCATGCTGGGTCCAGTTCTGTGTTTCCCCATACAGGAGACATGGACATGACATAGAATTGTTCTGGTTGGAAAGGACCTTCATCAAGTCCAACCTGGCAGTCCAGCACTGCCAGGCCACCACTAAACCATGCCCTAAAACAACATATCTACATGTCTTTTAAATAACCTCCAGGGATGGGGACTTCCCTGGGCAGCCTAATGGTTTTTTGTTTTGTTTTGTTTTTCACATTTTGACATAATAACATAATACTTTGTTGGTTTGTTTGTTTGGTTGGTTTTTTTCCCCTGTCACCCAGAAAGTTCAAACATTGGGATTCTGGATTTTGGATAATCAAGACTAGAACAAAAATTGCCATGGGATGATTCATACAACTCAGCAACATCTCTAGCAGTCTCGAAGTATTAAATCTTGGTATTGATGCATCAGTTCCATTTTTGCTACAAATTTGCACAGATTCAGATTTTATTTTTGTAGCATGGATTTTATCCTCAGCAATAAGACAGCATGAGCTTCCTTTGTTGTTGGCCAGGACAGACATCAAAGCACTTCACATTCATGCAAAGAAACTGTACTTTTTTGAGAGGAAAGAAGAGGCAAAAGGTGGATAAAAGAGGAGAAGCAACTTTTTTCATATTATAGTTTGGCAGGTTTCTCCTTGTTTTGTGTTTCAAACAAGACTTTTCATTTGTTAGAAGAAAGGTTCCCTAAGCATCAGTCAGGAGATCTTTTGGTTTGGGTATTTATTTATTTACTTATTTATTTATGCAGGTAAGTAGTCAATTAGTCCAGTATACTTCATTTACTGCAGTGTGTTTCTGAAAGTATATGGATGATATAGAGAAGAAATGTACTTCAGGATATCACTGCTAAATCATTCCTTTTCGTATATCATCTCTTGCTCCTCTTAGATACAACAGAGCAGTCATACATTAAATGCTTTCTTCGGGCTGTGGTGGGACCACTTACTCCTCGCACCATTAGAGAGGGACCATTAAGAGAATTAGCTCTGTAAATCTGTGCACTTGTATACTACTTCTATCTTAAAGTATCTTAAATACTTCAAGAAATTAATCGCTGTTCTCCACCAAGAGCTTTTCCTTTTGTTGCAAAGCTTCTTCATTCTTCCCTCCCTGCGGATAAGCAGAAACCCTCTGTCACTAGCCTACTTCTGTCTTACACACAGCCAAAAGTAAAGACCAGGCCTTTGGGAATCCTCTTGGCTGACCAGGCATACTTCTGTGGTTCTCCAAAGCCATTAGACAGCGCAGTTCCACAAATATGATGAAATGTAGGAAAATTAAATTTGTTTGAGAGATATACTGAACAAAACCAGTGGGGCTGTTTCTATGGAAGATGGAACACCACCATACTAAGACTGCATCAAGAAATTATGTGGAAATATGCCTCAGAGGCTAATTTGGACCTCATGAATCCTAGGGGTTTTGGAACAACCAAAATTCTCCATCTTTCTTTTTACTTTGTCCACAGAAACATCAGCAGTATGAATCAGACTTAACTAGATGCTAGGTTAGTTTAAGGACTGGTTTGGGGCGAGTTTGAGAAGTTTTTACCATGAAGATATTACTCACATTTCCATAGTTAGGTTTGAGGCAAAGCTCTTAACCATATCATTTCCATTATACCTGCCCAAAACCTTTAATCAGAATAACAATCTGTTAAAATTGTTCTGTGCGCTTATTTTCAGATTTAGAGGATTAGAACTACATCTGCAAGGACTTGAAATGTATAATTGCCAAAAATGTGTAAAGGCCAAAATTCTGAAAAAAACCCAAACTAGTATATTCATTTGAAGAAGAACCTGGTGTGGTCTTTTTCACTGATACTCTGGGAAGACTGCAGGACATCCTATTTTAGCAGCAAGCTGTCTAATTGAATCTAAGTGGAAAGAGCAGGCTTTGGAGTAATGATTAAAACTAAATGAGTGTAAACATCTGGCTCCATTGCTTCTACAGACCTTCATCATAAATTCAATGAGAAACAATATTATTATTCAAAGATCTTTTACTCTCAGATGCATACATGCATCAGAAGCTGACAACAGTAAAAGTAGCACTCTTCCTCCTATCCTCCTTCATACATGTACACTGTTTTTCTTTGTAAGACTTTTAAAATTCTTTTTAAAACTACAAATCTTGATGCATTTTTTTTTAACAGAGCTGTTGGATAAAATTCACTGTTGTTAAATAAACAAACATAATACTGAAAATATTATTATTTAGAGTTCTACAGTAGTAAAGGATATGTAAAGGAACTCAGACTTGTTGTCCGTATTTGGTGGTTTAAGTGTCTACAAAACCCCAATGTAACCAACATATACTTTCAAACATTTTTGTTTGATTTTTTTAGAAACTCACTGTCACCATACTTCCTAATTCATTCTGCATTCAAATTTTGTTTGAAAGCAATGGAGGCTGAACTATGCAGATTTTCAGGGAGAGAGCTGTGGCTCTTGATTTAGAGCCGTCTGAGGACAGTACAAGTTACGAGTTGTAATAGCTGTAAATTTCTTCAGGGAGATCACTCTAGTGGATCATTAAGCTAAGGGAGTCTCTTGCTATGGAAGGACAGGGTACAAACAGGTCTTTTCTGATCAGAGTCTATCCCAGGAACAGATTTACTGTGAAATAAGAAGCCAGCAGAGAGTATCAGGAAATCAACTACATTAGTATAGACTGGAGTAGGGCATTCTCCTCGTTACATGATGGGGTACAACCATTTGCCTTTGCAAACACCCTTTCTGGATTCAGCCACTTCAACACTTCTGAATTTTCACACAGACTTTTTTTGTTCTTCTAGCTGATAACATTAAGTAGAAAGGACACAAACCAGTTATGATTCTAATGCCTTTTCACTTAATCATTTAAGTACTTAATATTTACAACATGACCTTCTCCAGACCAGTTAAACATGCACATGCAAAGCAAAAGAGAGGAACAATTAGCTCTTTTCATTGAGCATATCTTGTTATTTATCATACTTACTGATAAATACTTAAGACATGCCATAGCTACATTGTTCCATGCTCTTGGACAACTTCATGTGCACCCTTCTGTGTTTTGAATAAAGCATGCTTACATCTTCTGAACTATGCTGTCTTATGCAATTACGCCAAACAATCTGTGGTATGCTGTCAGCTGACAATGTCAGCACAACATGCTAGGCAGGTTATCAGTTGAGACGTAAGAGGCATACTTGAAAACTACTTTCAGCTAGAATGTATAGCATATTTTAGGCTAAAAAGAATTATTATGAACATCTGTTCTGCCTTCCTTTATTAGACACATGAAAAAGTACTAAAGGATGTTGAAGAAACTATTTTCCACCAGTCCAAATTGCAAAAGAGCAAGAAACAAGAGGATAATTGGATTCTGTTTTGTACAACAATAGCAATCCTTCAAAAAGCTCAATCTTCTCACTTGTAATATTAGAGGTCTGGCATTTATTTATATAAATGTTACCTACTTTTTGTCAGTCTGACTTCAAATGTTGGCATTTCCAAGTAGTCCTGGACTAGCATTCTGGACTGTAGACTACTTATAAGTACAAACACAATGAAGTACTCTAACAGTGGAAAATGGGGGGAGGAAGAAGAGAGCCTAACACAATGCAACAGTTAATATGTAAGCACATCTGTATGTCCACACACAAGCATATGCATAGAAATTAGACAAGTATGCAATGATCTTAGCATATTTTTTTCCCCAAATTAAGAACTGAAATTTCCATTTATTTGTGCAAATAAAAATCTTGATGTTTTCTGATCAGAAATTCTACCCAGGCAACGATGGATAATAAATCAGATCCAAACCTATACCCATGGGGATCTCATCTGACTAATAATCAAAGATGTGGTTCTGACTGCCTTGGTGGTGACAAAGAATAGGAAGTAGGCATTACCTCAGGTGCCATAATTAACTTCAGGGACAGTACTGACATAAGTAAGGTTTCAGTTTTATCTTGGTATTAGACATTTCCAAATCTCCTGTTTTCTTCTGGTGGATTATTTGGAGGTAGCAGTACAGGAGTGCTGCTGTATAACAGGCCTGCTTTTTCAGGATGTAAAAGGTTGTATCATTAGAAAAGCTTCTTTGTTAATGCCAAAGATAAGTAACTGGCAGCTAGTTTCAGAAAGAAAAGTATATCCTCTACAGCTTTTTATCAACTTACATAACAAAATGTCTTCGTGATAATCTAAAGTGAACTTTTAAAGGAAAAGGAAATCCAATTCATCCTGTCTCCCAACTGCCGCATATACTTTCTCACTGTAGGATGTCACCTATAAACAAGTTTATAAAATTGAACAGACTGTTTATAAGGACACAAATGCATAAGGAAAAAAAAAAAAGCATAGTACAAGTGTTTTTTTACACTAATGGAAAACAAGACTGGACTTCATAAGCCAATCAGCTCCTTGTAACTTAATATTCTCAACGAAAATAAATGAGTCTGTCATCTTAATAGGCAATGATCCGGCTGCTTTCCCTAAGTGGCAAAACTCTTACAGATATCCAGAAGTTTGGATAGCTGTTTTTCCTCCACTGGTAACTGCCAGGGCCTTACTCCATGTATGTACTTTCACTGCCCATTACCTTAATACAACAGATGTGAAAATAAAACCTTCAAGATGGTCTGGAGCTCAACATACAGGTATTTTAGGGAGGCATAGAAGCCATTTGCAGAGATAGTGTTACAGAATAAAATAAGTAGAATCGCTAAAATAATAAAGGTTTTACCAGATTGGCAAGTAGCTCAATTAATATCATATCTTGCCGGTACTTTTTTCCTATTTAGGACCAGGTCCAACAATAGGACTTGGATATCTGTAAATTAGTTACTGCAATGCCTGGCAGATATATGGCCTCTGAAGTCACATCCAAACTGAACAGGTCCAGTACTTAATAAGCGGAAATGATCTCAGAAGAATAACTCAATGCTAAAGATAAGTATAATGGAATAGCTAAACAGATTAAAAAAAAAAAAAAAGAGACAGTTCTAGGTCCCAGACTTCTTCTCCCAGGACAAATTTGTTACTTGAAACCAGTAATTTTAAGTGAAAAGAAAGAAAATATTATAGGAAACGGGGACTAGAACTTGGGTTAACTTGGAGTCCTAGCTGCTAGAGTCATATTCCCCCATAGGTGTTCTACTTCTGGTGCCAAATCTTTGGAATCAGATACACATGCAAATTAATAGAGCTCATTAAGTTACCTTCTATCAGCTGAACCATGGTAACTGGCCTGGTGTACTCTTCTCCTATGGAAAATTGAGATAAAAGCTCAGTAATTCACACCCGGTTTCTCTACTGGATGTGGTGTAGCTGGCTGTTTTTTAGGCCAGAACAGTGCAGGGGACAAGTCCTGTAGATATAATCTCCCCTGGTGCTTCTGTTTAAAAGAAACAGAAAAACTGACAACAAGAGACTTCTGAGGTTTAAAAAAAAAGTTCCTTTTTTTATGTATTCATTTATATTTTGAACTACGGTATATTAAATGTCAGGGTCCTGTTCAGGAACTCTTTAGCCTTGCCACAGTTTAGCGAGAGTTCACAAGAATGTGAAGCGAGGTTGGCGGGACCTGAGTGGAAAACTCGATACCGCCACGGCTCAGGGCAGGGAAGCAGCGGTCAAACTGCCTTCTCCCGCGACACCTTTGCCGTGCCCCCCAGGGGCAAACCGGCCCCCGCGCCAAAGCCATCTGCGCCACTTGATGCGGGCCCGGCGGCAAATTCGCAGACAAAGGGACGCAGCCCTCACGCCGGGGAGCCGCTTCCCTCGCCTCGCTGCGCCCCAGCTCCTGCCCGCCGCTCTGCCCTGCAGGGTTGTGGTGGTTGGGGGGCTCCTGCGCCCCCACAGTTGCCCAAAATGGCTGCAGGGACGCGGCCGAAGCGCTTAAGCGCC
>JANHFX010022247.1:0-18893 GCA_027560015.1 Chloroceryle amazona
CTTCCCTTCTCCAAGCTAAACACCACCAGCTTTCTCAGCCTGTCTTCATAGGAGACTTGATCCAGTCC
The DNA here is from genome assembly GCA_027560015.1 of Chloroceryle amazona. Taxonomy (NCBI): domain Eukaryota; kingdom Metazoa; phylum Chordata; class Aves; order Coraciiformes; family Cerylidae; genus Chloroceryle; species Chloroceryle amazona. Next base: position 69 of record JANHFX010022247.1, read on the forward strand.
CCTGGTCTTTTTCACAGCCCTCATCTAGACTTGCTCCAACAGGCCCATGTCCATCTTCTGTTGGGGGCCCCAGAGCTGGACATAGTCTTTGAGGTGGGGGTCTCACCAGGATGGAGTAGAAGGGCAGAATCACATCCCTGGACCTGACGGTCACATTTCTTTTGCTGCAGCCCATGATAGATTGGCTTTCTGTGCTGCCAGCACACATTGTTGGGTTACATTGAGCTTCTTATCAATCAACACCCCAAAGTCTTTCTCCTCAAGACTTTTTTCAATTCCTTTCCTTCATCCCCCAGTGTGTATTTATGTCTGGGATTGTCCCATCACATGTGCAGGACCTTGCACTTGACCTTGTTGAACTTATTGACACTCATATAGGCCCACGTCTCAAGCCTGTCAAGGTCCCTCCAGATGGCATCCCTTCCCTCAAGCAAGTGGTCCTCAGCACACATATGATGCTATGATTCCTCTCTGCTTCAACACATGGATATGACAGCAAAGTGGCTTTGGGGAACAATCAAAACAAATCAAATTCTGAAAGTAGCAGCTTCCTAACACTTGTGACAAGTTAGAAACACCAAGACAGGGAAAAGAGATCTGGATTGAGAACAGAAGATGTTTCTTATACTGCAGAAATAATAGCAGGACTTTTAAAGGCGCCATCAAAAATTCCAGGGCAGCCAGGAGAAGGGGAAGAGGTAGGCAGAAGGCAGCCCCCCAGAAAAGTGTGTCTGAAAGAGCAGGAGTAGTATTCCCAGGCATATGTATGAGGAGAGAATTATATTCCTCCTCTCTTTCCTCCAAAGAGTATTCCAAACACACAGACTTTTCACTACTTCTATTCTTCCAGTTTGACCTGTGGCTTTGTAGTAGAAGAGGGAAGAAAGCACTCCCGGGCTACGTTAGAGAGCACTGCAAAGCTGTAACAGAAAAGTTAATGGAGCAAGGAAAACCTGGCTTCCAGATTCTGTGAGCAATTCTATTCTTCATTTCATTATTCCTCATTTAAATCAAGCTTCATGTTTCTGTTGGTGGTTGGTTTCAGTAGGAGCACTCTTTTTCTTTTTGAACAAAGTTAAACTTGCCTTGCTGACATGTCTATTCTTTTATTTGCCAGATGGAACTAGCTTCAAAGGAGCATTTATGTTTATTCAGTCCCCATCTTTCAGCAGTTTTACTGGTATTTAGTGAATACTTTAAGTAATCCAGAAAGTACATTTTGGGATGTGTTCAAGTCATCTGGGAAGAGGGGAAAGTGGCTGACATTAACTTTCCCACAAAACAAAAGAGTTCCATGACAAACTACTGAAAAAAACATATTGTCAATAGAACCCAAAAGAAGAGGTGCCACGGGGTCAACTATGAACGTTCTCACCAATAGAGAAAAGACTAAGGTTAAAGATGGACATTTGGGACCCCCATTTCTTGGCTATTTGTTTTTGTGATGCCTTTGAAGGGTATAAGGTTTGTTCTTATCCATCTCTCTGTGTGTCAATTGTGCTTACAGTTCTCCGAGAGCTCCACATTATTTATTAGTGTCTAGCTCCACTAGACACTGGCAAAGAATTGATACTTTTTCTAGGTGGCTTCTGAATTATTTGCTGCCTGAAGTGGTTGTAACTAATCCCATTATTTTCCTTTCGGGACATTTGATAAAAAACACTTGTTTATAACTGCAAAATTTAGCTGCAAAACTCTTAAACTCTGTTCAGCAAATGCACAGATGCATTGGAGAGGTACAAAGGGATCACTTGTTTGTATTAATTCAATCAAGAAAAAAAATAAAAGGGGGAAAAATGCGTTTTGTATATGCAAAAAGCAGCAGCAAAATTATCTACTGTGCTAGAGAGAAAAAACTTGTTCCCAAAGCAGATAAGCTGAAGGGATAATCTTTATTCATACTGCCTTCTTATAGATGTGCTTTAAGTTCTTTCAGCAGTGCTATTTTCAATCCAGCGCAGTGTAAAGAGAGAACTATAAGGTTACAAATGCCTAGAGGCAGAGAAAGGAGAGGACAGGCAGGCAGACTTTTTCTGCTTCTCTCCTACATTAAAAACAAAAATAATTATAAATCTAAGAATGACTATATTGCTCTGAACAAAGTCAACTTGATTCAGCATCCTGCCTGACAGTGGACAGCAACAGATGTGTCAAAAAACAAGAGGGCATTCCAGAAATCTATGGCTTAAGGTCTCAGTAAGCCACTGTTTACATCTTTGAGTTTAATAACTTGTGATGGATTTATTATTATTATTCCATGCATTTATCCAGTGATTTTTAACCTGCTCTGGTAAGGGTTTTCTTTGTTTGTTGTAAACTACCTGCCATTTGATACTCCCTGATTTTTTTTACAGTGAAAAAGAAGTGAACACCCCTTTCCTAGAGCCATAGGGGCGTCCTCTAGATTGATGACTTTGATATCATCTGCATTTCTTTCCTGTATATTCCCTGACATTCCACAGCTGAGCAGCAAGCTGACAGCCAATAGACCTAGCCACTATGGTTCCAGAATCTATTTTCTGAGAAGCAATAGCTAATTTTGAAACAATATTAATTTTTCTAAGTAAGGTTGTTTCCCTCAAGCTTGCTAATAGTGATATGCCATTGCCTATGAACAGTAACCCAAGCAAGGAAATATTACAAGTGCAATTATCATTGCAAGTCTGCAATGATAACTGATAATAAGACTTGTTGCTGACTGTGTGGAAATACACACCTACTGTATTTTCACACATGTAAGCTGTACTTCTGATACTTCTCATGCACGCAGAAGGCCAAGTGTTTGAAAAGCAGCCATGGACTACTGCGAGTTTTCATATACCCTGCAGGAAACTTGAGGAGCAGGATGAAAGAATCAGAGTTGAAAACATTCCTGAGAGAGGAAGGGAGGGACAGGGATTGAATCATCTGGGGAGAAGGAAGAAGACAAAGGCCACTAACATGCAGGAAGGCTGCCACACGGCTGACATGACTTTTTTTGTTTGCTCTTTTACTCTCTCTCAATCATTTGCTCTTATCTTTCACTCTCACCGCCACTCAACATGAACCTGGGGGATTCTAGTCATTCATTTTGTCATTGAAGATATTTTAGAGGGAGAAGGAAATTTAATAGATACTTCATAGGTATTTATCCCTCTTTAGGTACAGCTATTTCTCTGTAGACATTCCACAGATACAAACTTAACATCACATTAGGGAGGAGCCACGAATCAATAGTCAGACAGCAGAAGGGACATAAAAGTCTTTCTAGATCACTTATGCATTCAAGATTCAAGGGCCAAATAAACTGATGAAATAATGTAGAGAATTCAAGAACAATGTCTCCATAGTGATTATCAAACAAGCAGTACATTTGTTCCTTCCTGGTTTCTAGCACCCTGCATCCCTCCCCAGTTGGATGTTTTTATGTAGTTCAACATCTGGTTTAAAAAAAAAATGGAAGTGCTTTTTTTTTTTTTTTAAGATGTTCCCAGAATAGAAATGTCAAATGTAAACATCTAGAGAGTCTTCTGGCCTTATTTTATTTTGAACTTTTGCACAGTACTCATGAGATTACATCTAGACTAAAAGAAATCCTGAACTATGCTGTTGTGTTTTCATCTTCTGCAAAAAACTTCCTCGAAATTCACAGCTCATTTTAACCTTCTGACTACTTAATAAACAAAGCTTTGTATTGTCACTATTATCACCTAATTAAAATATATCTCATTTCAGAGCTTTATTGCATAACGTAAAGCTTCTGCAGCAAGTTTGCATTAAAATTACTATGCAGACTTCAGCTAATTGCACCTCTCAAACCATAGTTCTGCTATGACCTGGCACAATCCAAACTACATACAAGTAATAGCAATTATTCTTCTGTAAACAGAATTGTAAAGGTCTCATAAGCTATAAGTTCAGCTTTACATAGAACACACTTCAGCCTACACCCTTACACCTATAACACCACAATAATTCTGCTTTTAATACCTCGTGATGTCTGAAAGAGTTTATTGTACAGTTGGGGGGGGGTCACCTTTATAATTTGAAGCTTCATTAGTATTATAAGTTTCAGAAAGAGTATAACAAGTGTCACAATTTAAAACCAATCCAAATGAAAACATTTCTGGATTGCACCACCACAAAATCCACTGGCACAATGCAAGCCATGTAGTCTGCAGGCACATCTACCCGCAATCTGCCTGCACCGTGAGGGCAGAGTAATTGGTGTGTTATGTAGAATTGCAGCAAGTGTGTCAAGAAGAACATAACTAAGACAAATGACACCCAGCAGTACTTAGATAGACATTATCTATGTTTATCTTTCTGTCGGAGTCTCTGGGGGGACGGAAAGAGGGAAGGGAGCCACAAGGTCACCAAATAAAGACTAAGGTAAAAGGCGGGTAACTGTCAGTTGTGTGGGTAGACACAAAGGGGGCAATAGAAGTAATAAACTCCTCTTTGTAAAAGGCAAAGCCCAAATCAGCTTGGGAGGAGGGAACTGGGAGAAAGATGTGACCACAGGATCCCATTGTTGTCAAAAGTTTTGGAAAGGGGGGCAGGATCCCAACACAGTCACAGCTTAACAGAAATAAGAGCAGTTTATATGCAGTGCTCTCCCTACCCACCATTCCCCTTCAGGCAAGGCCTTGCTTCCCTGGAAGCTTAAGATTGTTTGAGTTGCAAGCAGGTCTACTCACTCCCCCTGATCCCCAGGCAATGCTCTCTGCCCTCTCGAGAGGTCCATGTGTGCCCTCCAGCCCTCACTCTCACAAGAGCAGACCCCAGACCCCACTAAGGGGTCAATGTCAAGTCCCTCCTGTCCTCACCTGAGCAAGCATCACAAAAAGAGACAGAAAAACATAACAGAACAAGGAAAGGACTAGAAAGGGGCAACCAGGATCATCCAAATGCCATGAAACAGGACCAATATGATGAATGTCTATAAACAATGAGTGCAGAGTGAAGAAAGGTTCAGTCTTACACCTTTCATAATGTAAGAGTGAAAGGGCAATGAATGACAATAGTAAATTATGGATTCAAACCAGAAACGATTCCTCATACGTGTCATTCAGCTGTATTGTGGATGCAGTAAAGAATACCTGGATCCAAAGGAGGACAGAAAAAAATTACTGGATGAAAGGGAAAAAAAAATATTTATTAGCACTGAATATAAGGCAGCATTTCTGACTTGGAAGCTACAAACATAACAGATCAGTGTCTGGTTGGAGACTATCTGGATAAAACATCAGTATGTTTGTATGTCTATTGTACTTTCTCCTACATTTCAGTGACAGGGTCATTAGTGACCATCAGAGACAGGAAACTAAAGCAGACTTTGTAAAAGCAGCTCATGGTCTTACGGAAAAGGAACTTCTGTTTAACCATCAGAATATATATTTTTTTATGTTGTATATGAAGCCCCAGACCCACTCTTAGCCTAAGTGCAAATAGAAGGGTGGCTTTTATTCTTGCTCAAAGAGCATCAGCATAGCTGTATCTTGAAGGTAACCAATGACACTAATAAGATTTTATTTTAAAAATAAATAAAATAGAGATCTATTATTTTCCATGACAGGCAATCACTGCTTTGGAAAAGCCTGAATTTTTCTTGGATTTTGTTAAATAAATATGGAGGGATGTGGAGGAAATCAAAAAGCTTGATTCTAAGATCATTGTCAGAGTGGGAGAAGAAGGAACCATTGAATTAGTGTTTAATTAATAATAGAAGAGGGGAAAGAAGGAGGCCAAATAAGCAGGACAATATGACCCTTCTATGGTGTCTGGGAAACTTAAATTCAAGATCCATACCATGACAATCAGCAAAAGGGCAATGTAAAGGACCAAGAAGGAAGGAGTAGAGGAAACAAAGAAGTATTCCTCTTGAAATATTCTCTGTCCCTCTGTTCAGAAATGAGAGCTGATTGCATTATGAACCTTTATGAGTTTAATATCTTTTTTTAATGGAACGTACAAAGATTCAGAAAACTTTACATCAGAGAAGCAAAACCAACACCACCTGCACACAACATCAGCATAACTCCTCTCTTCACACACAGTGGAGCTTTTGATCTCAAGAGAAAGTTTAATTTTGATATTGTCTAAGGATTTTTTTCTGCTGTATTTACACCCATCTTTGATAAAAAAAAGGTCCTTATTGTGCTTAAACTACCATTTCCTCGTTTTCCCTTGGGCTTCTATATTCCTGACGACGACTTTCTTTTTACAGCTCTCTCTGCTTACACCTTAGTGGGTAAGGAGAATTATTCCAAATAGGTTGGGGTTGTTACATTCCTACATCCCTCCAATCCCTTCAGGAATTTCATACACAGAGTGTAGCCTGGTCAGTTTACAAGCCCTTTACAGACCAAAATGGCCATAATTATTTCCCAGGAGAAAATATTTCACAGCTGGCACCACTGGTTTCTGACTGAGGAATTTGAAGATCAAGACTTAGCACTTGAAACACACCTTGACTCTTTGTGATGTCATATAATAGACTGTCTTTGAAACTTTTCACATACCAGACTGTCTTTGAAACATTTTCCTGCTCATCATTTTTATAACTTTTCTGTTTATTCTGTCAATTGATTTTCTTTACTTTGGTTTCATTTGTGGAGAGTTCTGCAGTTTATTATTAGCATCTACATATTATTAGCATTTACAAAGGCTTAATGCTGGAAAATAGATGGTTACTGGGTTACACAAACAAACCCAAGCAGTGCACACAATTAAAATCCTCGCCTGTTACTGTGAAGCTGCCACATGAAGTTTTCAAGTGCTGCTCACCACTTTGTCACCTTGGCAATTGCTGTGCTAGACTAATTAAAAAAAGAGACAAATCACAAATATTAAAAGTAATGGCAGCACTCCGACAGTACAGGCAGGTTTAGCTGCCATAGCATTTCTCAAGGAGGGCAGTGGTGGAATACCACAGCATCCTGCAACACCAGCACTATCTCAGCCTGTAGTACCCTCTCTCAGCCCATGTAAAACTGCAGACTAAAGGTCCTTTGGATGTTTCATTACAGGGAACAGTAAATAAAACTAATTAAAGGAAATCTCTTGTTCACATTACCCAGCCTTTTAGGAACAACAAGGTCTAAAACTGTCATATTGTATAAGTCATGAGTTCTGTAACTCTTAATTTTAAAGTTATGTATGATGTTCCTGTCAAAACATGTCCCTCTACACCCTGAATTATTATTGTGAGCAGGAAAAACATGATGTTCAACTCACAGAAATAAATCAAAGAAAAAAAAATAAAAAACAAACAAACTAACCAACAAACCCACCCCTTCCTTTTGCAGTAAATAAAAGGATAAAAGAAGTGGCATAGAGGACATTTCAACAATCAGCCACAGGCTAAGTAAGTGGAAAACAAAGCTCATTGAGGCAACACAGTGGATTGATTCACTAGGTTTGCATACCAGCAGAGCTTGGTTTGCACCCTCTCGAGTTATAAGTAAAAAGAAAAGGAATCACCTCAACTTTAGCCTTCCTATAATGGCAAAAAACATCAGTTATGCTCTCATATGAAGAAAGAGGCAAAGGTCACAGGCAGCTATATTAAGATGACAACGGGAAAGTGAGGTAGCACATTCTTTTCTGTGCAAGGATAACAATGGGAGGTTAAAACAGCAATTTTCATGGAAAAAAAAAAGAGATACATATAGTTGCAAACAACTGGAAAAAAATAATCCTTGCCCCTGTCATCAAGACAGCTTTTCCACCATTTTGTGGCAACTCCAGTAGTCACTGCATGTTACCGTGACCACCACCATTCCCAGTAGAGACAAACAGAGAAGACTCATACATTTTTCCTTACCACCTGCCTGTCTGCAGCCGTGTGTTTTGTCCAACACACACTAACAAATATAGCATTTCCAACAAAAACATTTTTAACCTTTAGAGATGTGCTGAGCCAGTATTGGTAAGTCTGCCTGAAGATGCAATTCCATCTCATACACATAAACAAGAGTCTCTACTCATGTAGAGCAGGAGATAGTTACTCTTTATCAAAGTTTAAACAGGTATTGTCTAGATTCCACCTTTCTTTTCCTAATGTAGCATCAGAGGATATCAAATACAACATCTCTATGATTTTATTATATTGCTATACTAGGGTATTTTATCCTGAATTACTTCTCTGCTTCACTCCAGTATTTTTCTTCTGCACGGTACCCAGAGAAATCTTTTTTTAAAAGAATACAGACTGTATGATTATTACATCAGCTTTTTTTCAGTCTTCTGACCATATCACAAGTTCTGTTGATTTTTTAATTAATTATTTGATAGCTATTGATAACCATTTCCTTAAACGATAAGCAAACACTATTTGCTTGATAAACTCACTGAACCACAATGTATAAAGCAATTGCCACCAACCCAACAGCATTCAGACAGCAATAGCTGCTGTTCAGAACGTGCTGTTCAGCAATTTCCCAGTGATTCCAAAGTTTTCTCACAGTAGTTTCCCCAAGAACTATCAGCTGACACACATCTGCTCTGCTGAAAAACAAATGGGCAGTCTTGTCCTCTCCTATGCTGCCAGATTCTTGTTCCTCTCCTTCCCAGTTCATACATCAGTTCCATCACTCAAGTAGTCAGATCCACCCTGACTGTTGAGGTAAGATAAACATAGCATCTAGGGTGGCGTTTTTGCCAGTTTCAATCCATATCAGATAAGGCTACTGGTGATGCTCCCTGTCTGGTTGCACAGAGGCTTGTGCTCACTGCCCAGGTAGAGTTGAGGAGAAAAGTGCTGGACTAGCAGTCATCAACTAGAAGTAACATGATGCACAAAAAGGAGATATGGCTTCTTTTGATGACAAGACCAGAATATTCCGAATTAAACTCATGGCAAAGCAGTGGTTTAATGCATCATCTAGGCATAAAAGAAAGTCTGTACTTCTTATGCTTTCAGTGAAGAGAAAGAATTCAAAAATCCTGGGAGAAGCAAAGAGATACTCGAGAAAAAGGTCCAGGAAAGTGGCCAGTGATTGTCACTTCTGAGGGCACTGATCCCACTCTGGCTGTACAAACCGTGTCTAGAAATACTGAAACGCAAGACTGCCCTGCACAAAAGCCTCTGCATACTGGGCCTGGGTTTCAAAGTCACTGTGTCCCATTGCCAAAACTCATGCAAATCAGTTGCCTTGAGAAAGTGCTGCTTGTCTGCACAATTACCTGAAAATTGCCCAGCCTGCATACACAGACAAACACAATTCCAAATTCATTACAGAAACAGCCGTGCACATTCCACCTCCCCAAGGATTTCCACTGCATTTACTTCTTTATTTCTTATGGATCTAACAGTAGAAATGCCTTTTCCTTTGCTTTACCTCTCTAAGTTCAGTTCTTATGTGTAACAAAGGAGCTACAAAATATTAGGAGAGAAGTACTAACAGGGGAGATAATTTCACTTATAAACCAGCAGACTACTTTTCCAAAAGTTTGACTCTGTTGTTCTGCATACTTTAATTGGTAAATGAGCCATGATGACCCAATCACATACCTTTGGAGGCTGCCAAGTTGAGTTCACATGAGTTCTCTTTTTGCCAGGAATCTTTTTTTTTCCTTAATTAAAGCGGCAATGAAGACATTTTTCCATTATTAAACATTTCCACCTAAAGACCACTAAAAAAGAGGACATGCATTTGAGAAGTTTAGTCTTGGGGGAGCAGCACAAATTACAGCCCTTACACTTACTGGGCTTGAATGGAGATCACTTATCACCTGCCAGAAAGTGAAAACATGCAGAAAACTTCAGTTTGGACAGGAGGGGTCATTTAAAAAAAATAAATAAAATTAATCCTTTTCTGAAAGAGATGGGGGAATCTAGCTTCATTTCACAGCTTCCTTCACTTTGGGAGAGAGACAGAGCTGGAAACAGAAACAAACATCCCTATTTTAAAAGGTTTGCAACACTGGAAAAGAACACCAGAGCCAAATCCCTGCTGCCTGCAGCAGGAATCTAGTGAAAAACTTGCTTATTCCTGCCAATTAAAATTTGTGGCTATTTTTTGTAGCCCTAACAAAATCACTTCTGTGGATGTTTGATTGTGTTTTGCTGCCTCTGGTTCTCCAAGGAAAAGGAAGCTAAACACCTCACCTTCACTAGGTACAAAATTCATCACAACTATTCTGCATCTTTAGAATGTGTCTGAGTCCCTTAAGAGTGTTTTAAAAGGAGAGAGAACAAAAGGATAAGACTGGATAAGATCCCAGGACCACTTTTAGAAAGGTATATTTAATATATGTGAAATAATTTCTCAAATACATTGCCTGAGAAGGCTACATTAATCCCTGCACATTCCTCCAGGAGGTTCCCAAGACCTTGTCCGAGAAGGAACACACACTCCTTTGGTTTCCTTCTAGTGCAATTTCAGTAACACTGAACGCTCATCAGTATCCTAGGGTTTCCTACACATGTGTTGTAGGGGAGTAAGAATACCAGGAATCCTCCTTTTGCTTCTGAGATTCCTTTGCTATTGTCTTTATACAACTACTTTTCCCATCTAAAACCAAAAGGAAAACAGAAAGAGTACAACCCCACAAAAGAACCCAAGTTATAGGACATACACCTCTGAAGTAAAGTTTGAGGCATCTTGAAAATTGTTGAGGAAAAAAAAAAGTTAGAAGAAATAACATTAAGAAAAAACAGCTAGCCAAGAATAGCCAGTCAAACCACAACATCATGATATTTTCTGTTAAGTGAATTAGAGAATAAAAATATATTGTGTTTTTGCGGGGTTTTGTTTGTTTGGGGTTTTTTGTTTGTTTGTTTGTGTTTTTGTTTGTTTGTTTGTTTTTGTTTTGTTTGTTTTGTGTTTTTTGTTGTTGTTGTTGGTTTTTTTTACCTCTGTTGGTAGTACATTAAATATTCGTGGTTAGACCTGTAAAAAATCCCTTACAAATATGAACATTATGTATCAGGAAAAAGAATTTTCAGAGCAGAACCTTATCTCCATTCAGCTCTAAATGACTAACAGCAGGACCCTGGGATATGCATAAGAATCAGTGTATTATTTAAATTGTTGGTTTGGGTTTTTTTATTCTAGAAAGGGTTTGGTAGTATGCTGCACATGTCCTACTAGTTCACAAGCATAAATTTCAGTTTTATTACATCTATCTCAAAATGTGATAAAACATATCTTGTAGGCATATTAACAATGTACATTCCCAGGCAAACAACGTTTATTCAATTATAGCACAAATTGCAATCTGTCAAAGATTTTTTTCCCCCTTTCTTCCATGTTGGCTAAGATCCACAGATAACCTTGCAGTATGATAGAGAAACATGTTCAATTTTTCACTTACAGATGAATAAAAATTGTTCAATGTATAAAATGAAGTATAACAATCAAAGGAAACAGCTAGGAAATTCAAAGTTTTAATGGAGACTAAACTCAATTCACTAGTTTTGCCACCCACACTAAACTTGAAAAAGACTCTGCCTCCTTGAGATCCGTGTCCTCTGGGTTTGTGCTGGCATGTAATCAAAATTCTCATTTACTTCCAGCACTTAATTTAAAAATAAATGTATGAATTGTAACATTTAATAATTTTCTTCTTCTGATTACTCATAAATCTTTATATTATTCATTCTTAATCAGCTTCAGAAGTTAGAGCATTTTATGCACAATTGTCTCTCTTCAATAAAAAAGAGCCAATATGCCTTCCAATTCTCTTTCTGCTGTTTGCTGCACCAGTTACTCTGCCCTCTCATCTGTTTTTATTAAGCTTTGCTCTATTTCTGAGATTCAATTCACAAGCTTAGCAAATGATGAGGCTGCCTCTTGTTTCAGTTCTTTAATTTCCCTCCAAAATTAACTGACAGCCTGCTGGGGTGGACTACTCTTTTTCCTAGTGCTTTTGGATTGTTCATTCTTCCATTTCTTTGAATTAAACAGTAAAAGCTTACTCACTAATCATGTTGCTTTCTTAATTATATTGTTGTCTCAGATTTTCCCTGATGACTGCCACCTTTAAATAAAAAGTAGGGGCTGATTTTTAAGGCTTGTGTACAGGTCAGACACTTATATGCCTTGGCCCTTAAAGTTTTGCTGGATATATTCAAGTGCTGCATCAAGTCATGTAAACAGGGGCTGTCTATAAAGAGGAATAAAAATCTCCCACCACATGATCCCTGTTTAAATCACAGCAATTGAAGAACACTTTCGTTACTATCTATTTTTTGCACCTATATTACCCCAGAAATTGAATTCGAGCATCTGAGACAGACTTTGTTCAGATGCCACTGTGTAATTCCTGTGCTATTGTTTAGTACACGACTACTGCGGAGTCATGGTGAGGAGAACACGTAGGAAACATCACACATTCAAGCGTAAAGCTCAGCCACAGGTCTACTCTGTCCAACAAACACCACCGAGGAATCATTTTTATGGCAACGGGACTGCTTGCATGCTCTCCCCTATTGCCAAAGTGCTTCTCACTTCTGCTGATGTCCGAGCAATCCTTGTCTTTGTTTGAAGAAGGAAGGTAGAAGACACCATAAATATTACCTGTAGGCTCATGCATTCACCCAAGCAGGAAAGTCTGTCTGAAAAGTTGAAGTTGCAGCCATCTGTGCCTATCATCTGCTCCAGTTAAGCACACATTGAAGGAAGAAACCCTAGAATTTTCTAATAATTAACATGTAGATTAGACGACAGTGTACAGGGGGAATAACAAGACCCACAAGTTTTCTTAGCTAAGATGTTTAAATGAGAGAGAAAAAGAAGAAAGGCACCTGCTCTTACTTTTCAAAGTCACAGAAGCACTTCACAGATTTCTTTTTCTATTATCATAATGGTTCCTTGCCATTGTTTTCTCTCACTATCCTCTTCAGAGCAAAGAAATTACTGAGCCAAAATGTTTGAATCAGAAATTGATAAAGGCACTGCAACCCATCTGCCATTTTTTTTCCTTCATCCTTCTGTTTCTTGGTTCAACTTTTCTTTCCCTCCTGCCATATATCTAATCTTTTCTGGAGTTGCAATTACTTAAAGATATTTCCCTAGAAGTGTCCATCTTGCGTGTAGAGAGATCTTCCTGATACACATGACTGCAGAGAAAGAAAGTGACTTGGAATAATGTTTTAGAGGCAGGTAAATGGCTGGTGAGCCTGAATTCCCCCATCTTGCAGAGTAATGAGTCCATCCAAAATGGTTTGGGGTTGGTTTTTTTGTTTGTTTGACTGGGGGGATTTTGGTTGTATTTTGGGTTTGGTTTGGGGTTTTTTGTGTGTTTTAGTTTTGTTTTGTTTTCTAGAGCAGTGCAGGAAAATACAGCTAACTTATTGTTATTTAATGTGGTATACAAAGACAAAAAAAAAAAATCACTCTAAAAGAAAGATATGAAGAGGAGTTTCCCCAGACAGTAGTTCAGATGTCCTCCAACCTACAGAAGAGACAGAAAGACCTCTGTCTTTCTGGGGCCTCCCCGTGCACTGTTTGTTACAGCACCAAGACCTATAGCCTGTAACATAAGTAAAACATATTTAACATAAAGATCCCATTTTCCTTTTAAGCTTGCATTTTTCACTTGCTAAAACTTCAAATCAGGCTGCAGCTTATATTCTGCTTTTGAAGCACTACAAGCCAGTTTGTTGGGTGCCATCGTTTTCCCTCGCCCGCAGTGGGGTACCTGGTGTTCTGACACGTTGTGATAAATTCTTCCATCTGATGAATGTGAAGGCTGCTTCTTACAGCTCTTCTCGCCATCCTATGCTCAGACTCATCTGCCTCTTCAAATGCTCAGACAATTGCCACATCAGAGAAGATAATCTGAATTTCTGTCTGCTATAGTGTAATTATCTCATGGCAGGAAACTTATTCACTTATTATCCAAACAGGTGTAAAGTTAGAGAAAAGCAAAACCCTGTTAAGGGAAAACCTGAGATTTTGTCTTCTGCAAAAAGGGTTAGGAAGGCAGAAGGATCATCACGCTAGAGCTATTTAGCCTCTGTTATCTCAAAAGACTAGGAGAATACTCTTGTCTTTCATCACATACCTATTTCCTCACCCAGGAGAAACTTCTGACCTTCCTTAAATTGCATGAAGTCACTCCAGATAACTTACTCTCTTGTAACACCCATCTTGAGAAGCCTCCCTGATAAGCTTGAAGCTCTTATATTAGGTAAAGGTAGGGCCCAAACTATGACCAGAATAGGTCTGATATGGAAAGTGTATTTAGAACATCCCTAAGACATGCTGCTTGAAGTTCAAGCTGAGATACTGTCAAAAGAATAGGACGGGGGGGGGGGGTTTATCTTCTGTGTGGTAGCCTAATGGTTAAACACCTACCAAACAAATGGGACATCTAATTCCACAGCAGCACTTCCCAGATGAGAAGGAAGTTTTGAAACACAACCATTGAGTGGCCAGAAATACAAGATTCACAGGACCATATAATAAATAAATCAAAGTATAAATCTACCCCTAGGATTTATGAGTGGGAAAGGACAGATCAGGTCTCCTGGCTCTCTTCCAGAAGATTGCTTCATTTTCTCCAGCGCATGTGCAAATTTAAAATGCATAAACTTTCCTAAGAAAACAGATGAAAAGGTGCTAAACATAGAATTTCTCTCATAACTTCTACAGCATTAGATAATGAAGTAAGCAGTAAAGTAATAGTTGTAATTGTGCATCCATTGTGATTTCAGAAAGCTTTCTCCTCCCAAGAAGGAACAAACAGCAGAGAGTGTATTTATTTTGCTGAGAAAGGTTCTTTAGTAAACTAAAACTAGTGCTGAACACAAAAGGGGGATAAAATTGAGACAAGCATTATTTTTTTGAAACTTTCTGTAACCAAATTCAACAGAACTCTAAAAAATGACAGTAAGGAAAATTAGAAAATTAAAAATTTTTGAGAACTTCTTAGGCATGTTGCTCAGCTACTACAAATCCTCACTGGAATACACGATGTTGTAATATTGCAAGCTGGAAGATGAAGAATAAAGGAATGCAAATATATTTCAAATTCTCTGATTTTATTCCTAATATCTTCAACTTGATAAATAAATTAATAAACATTCGATGCATAAGTTATTCTTTACTGGGGCAAGAAAAACTAAAGAATATTTATCTCTCTGCAAAGAGTAACACACACTATTAGTACAGCAATGACAGAAGGCATTCTATTAAAGGCGTGAAATGTGATCAACTTGAAACAGCCCTTTGGGTAACAGAATAGGCTAGTGCACATTCATAGATGGAAAGTTAGGAAAACAGACTGCTCAACACGAGCTTTCAGCAGCAAAGCTGTGCCCCTCCAAGGTGCACTGGAGCTCTCCATTGCACTGTATGTTCTTTCCTATGAGCCAAAAGTCCATTCACATTGCTGAAGTTTCTCACAAAGAAGGCTAAAACAAATGCATGCAGCCCACAGGTCTCATCAGAGTTTTGCTCCAGGCTCGGGATAACAAAAATGTATATATGTAGTGTGTACAAGACAGAAAGGATCTTTGTTATTCCTGCCTGTTGAATTCTAAACACGTGTTATAACTGCCAAGGAATATGCATGTTTTGAATTGCTAAGGAATACATTTTCAGGCACTAACAATAGTAAGCTGCTAGTCAGAAGCCAGGATAATTAACTTAGAAGGCACAGAAGTATCTTGCTACCAGACAAAGTAAACAACAGGTCATAAGACCTGTAACAAAAATACATGCTGCATTTTCAAATCTCGGAAGTGTGCTTGAAAGGCGTGCACTTCTCATAGTCACAATACCCAGGTTATACTGAGGATCAGTAATGAAATCTAAACTAGGACATTTTGGAAATAATTTACATAGTACTTCCATAATAAGTGAAGATCAAGTAGAATAATTAATCAACATTTCTGAACCAAAAGAGATAGAACCAGGCACAAAGACGTGCAGGAATAATAAGGATCTAAGTCTAGCTGGTTTTATCAGGAAATTCACAGTCTACTTAGAGAAAGCGTTGCCTTTAGTCATAGAAATGCATGAATAATAATGAGAGCTCAACCATGATAAATAATCACTCTTATTGGCATAAAGGAAGCCTCAGTTGTTACTGAATATTATTGACTTAGTGTAGGATTGTTTAGACAGTGTCACCTCCTCATTGAGACAGCTGATAAGCCCAGGGATGTCCTAGAATGACAGCGGCTAACAGAGACTGTGGAGGGACACATCTCATCAGCCCCTGGCCCTGTCCTTACGCAGCTCCTCATTTCACGTCAAATACGTGCAAGATTTTCAAGGGACCAGAAAGGAAATTTGTTCATGTTTTCTTACACTGAACAACTGAGAGTATTTTGGAGGGCCTGGGGATAGCTAGGAGTCACAAGCCTAGAGAGACTGAGCAGTGGGGACTGCATCTCTGATGGTAATTTTCTGTGATAGATCATTTTTGCCAAGATCCTTGTGAATCTCAGAGCATCTAATTCCCTGATTATTTTTTTTTTGTATGCCCCATTCCATTAGAAAACAATAAAACTTAAACACCTAAAACGTTTGCTGAGATCTTAATGCCTTTTCAATCATCTGCTGGCTGTATGCAGAACTAAAAGCCTTGTATGAGAGGGTTAAGAATGTCTCAAGCAAGCAGGCTAAGACATCCCTTAGGTGCTAAAAAAGATCCTGAGGCCTATTGTTTATATAACATTGGGTTTCTTCACAGGAAGAGGTGCTATGTGAACAGAAGAGATATTTCACAGACAAGAAGTTACTTGAAAATGCACATTGAAGGCAACAAGATACATCAGTGTTGTGCCCATGGAATACCTTAAAGAAAACAAATGTCAAAGCCAAAACTTACACACATGTAAACAAGAAAACAGACACCTTTTCAGAAAAACGTATGCAATAAATAACAAAGAACAGAAGCAGCGAAGATAATATCTATAAGAACTTAGATGTATATGGGCCTTTGATAATCCACAAATTACCCAGGGCTAGAAAGCCCAGATTTTCATGAGTCAGTGTAACAAAACTAAACGTGAATTAACATCCTCACAGTAGAAGTTAAAATAAAAGCATATGCTTTAAAAAAAAAAAAACAAAACCAAACATTTCCTCAATACTTTTTATTGTGATGTGAGGTGCTAATCTGCCTTACATTCTGGCACCAGAAATATTTACTAAAAGCCCTTCCTCTATTCAAAAGTTGCTTTGAAGCATTCAACCCTTAAAGAAGTTTATTCTCATTATCAAATACTGCTGCTTACCTACCTGTCTCAGGTCTGAATGACCTTGTCCTTCTGACTCGACAGGCATGCCCTAAGCAAAGAAAATCGGGATGCAGCAAGTATGGAGATTGCAAATCCCTTAAGGTAATTTGGGTACTCCTTTCTCTTTGAGGTACAGCAATCTATAATTCATACCAATGATTTGCAATGACTGGGGTGCTAAATACCACAGACTACTTTGGATTCCTCTTCCCAAGGAAGACAAATTCAGCCTGGCTAGTTTTCGGAAATATGCGATTTAGCAGATGATCCAAAAATCCCTGCCCAAACTACTGGATTAGCCCAGAGTTTGGGGGGTTTGGTCAGCACCTTGGCCACAGCTCTGAGCGCTGCTTTTTTCAGACAACATTCCAGATCAGTCATGATCACCTGCTTTGACAGAATACCACGAAAATCCAAGAGGAAATCATGCCTGGAAATGGACTGGAGTTCTTCCTCTGCCCCCAGGGAGTGCTATAGAGAAGATGGAATAAAATACACTGATTAAACTGCAACGCCCTTCACAAAGCCCTATAAATTTTGCCTTCTTACATATTCTTTTTAGTTTTTTGAGTTAATTCTGTGTAAGCATTGGACCTGCTGTTTGCTACTTATTAAAGTCCTGTTCTTCCCTCATACTCTCTAAAACAAAAGACCCACCACGAGACCAGGAAAAAAAAAACCTGCACCACTGTCAACTTGTCCATTTTTTACACAACTCAATAACAAGGATCTCAAGAAGAGGAAGAGGTAAAAAAAGAGATGCTTCTCTTCCAGCTTTAACTGAAGCACTCCATATTCCAACAGTGGCTCTTCTCCATCTACAGATACCATTCTCCTATCTTGCTGGGGTACAGAAACATCTCCTCTAGAGACCCTCAGCTGTTTTGCAGAATCTGGTGGTGTTCTTGGACAGTTTCAGAACAACCTTCATCCACTTACTTTGAAGCATTCTCATAGCCTAGAATGCCCCTGCGTTTTAATATTTTCTGGTTTGTAGCTCTGACCACAGACACGGAGAAGTTTTCATCTGCAAGACTAAGTGAAAAATAAGTTAAACGACATCAGGTTGCCCCTATAAAAACAACTTTATCTGAATAACCGAAGTAAATTATGGTGGTCTAAAGAAAGACTTTGTTTTTTTTTTTATCCAAGATTTTCTCTCTTATTTTTCTTAAATAACTTATTCCTTCCCCTTGACACTGACAGAAGGACTATCTTCTATGTTTGTCTTCAGATGAAATCTGAAGGATAAGAAACACACTTCAGATGATTTGCTACAGTGAGTTCTCACCAACATAAATGGCAGAGGTTTTAATCCCTTGAAACAGAATATCTTCTCTCTTTCTAACCAATTTATGAGTGGCTAGATGGAAAATGTAAAAAAGGACAACAGATCCCTATCCTAAATCCAAAATAGATTAGCTTGTCAGAGGTCCGTGGTGAGAGATGAATGATGCTTTGGGAGTTTTTCTCACAAATAAGTCTGTGTAACATCATAGATACCAACAGACACAAAATGTCTTAAACTGTAAAATAATCCAGAAAGAGGGTAAGCATTAAGAACTTTTTATTTCTGGTGCTTTAATTGCCACTTCATTTAGTTTATTGAGCCATCTAATTAGTTTAATTGGAGGTGATATATT
>JANHFX010022249.1:0-14263 GCA_027560015.1 Chloroceryle amazona
GTTCCTGCTCCTCTTCCCCTCCTCGCTCCCCTTCACCTCGTTTTGTTGGGTCAGCCCAGCCCAGACTGGGCGCAGGACGCTGCCAGCAGTGTTTAGTTAAGGGACAGGCGCCAGCAGTTGTCTTGGTGACACTTGCAGATCAGAGAAGAGCCTGGGAGCTGTTGCTTTTCCTTTCAAAAGCGGCATGAGGAGCAAAGTCAAGCCGAGATAGGCAGGGGCAGGCCTCGGGCTGTGTGTGCAACTGATAACGGTGGAACCTCTACAAGGCTGCGAGAAGCAGTCTCAAGCCATGTCTGCTGCTGCTCTGCGTTTAATCTCTGTTTTAAGAACACACTAATAGATATCGCAGCACCAAACGAGTCCTTCAGATGTGAGGATTCTATGAACACGCACACGGCCCTTCAAAATACAGAGAAATGGTGGTTTTTTTCCTTTTCTCACATGAAAGCTTTGCAGGGCTGTTGTAGGACTTGCTCGTTTTCACTTGCTACAGTTATTTTTCAAAGGAGTGACAGGTCAGGACTTAAAAGGAAAACGCAGCAACTACTCTACATGTTCTAACAGGATTCTTTAATTACAGAGAAAATAGACCGTGGGGTTACAGGCTTCCGCTTATGAATTGCTGAGTTCTGAAGTAGAGTAGGAAAAGAGTAAAATACCTATTTGAAAGTGAGTGAATTACAAGGCTTTTATTCAAATGAATTAATGAGGGAAATAAAATTTGGAGAATGAAGTGGATCTGTGTGTCCTGTTAGATTTATTCATCCTTTTCCAGGGCTCCATTCAGGAAGGTTGATGTGTATTATCACCATTCATTCTGACTTTCCACATCCTGCAGTTGCTCTGCAGAGCTGTTTTCAGACACTTGTAGCCGCTCCACAAAGGTATTCACACACATAATTTCCTTCAAGGGTTTGTTCAAGGGTTGAGTGGGTTTGTGTGTGTGTTTTCAAGCACTGAAGGTGACCTGTGCGCCTGTTTGGGGCTGCTCTGGAACACGGGCAGTGCTGTCAGGTTCACTGTCCTCGGGTACTTCAAACAGAAACAGCAAACAAATGTCAGCGTGGGAGTGGCCCAAATTCTGTCCCACTTCCAACACCTGTTGAATCCCTTCCAAACTCAGAAAGTCCTAGTTCTGGTGTTGATCTTAACAGTTCACTGTCCATAGATAAAATCCGTCTGACCAAAGGTAGACAGGGCAGGACAGACACCTCAGAGCTGGTGGTGCCTTTGATTCCACGTAATGGAGAGAAAAAAGGTAAGTGGTGGGATTCAGCTTGGCTCCATTGCTGGAAACATTCAAGGTTAAGCTTGATGGGGCTCTGAGCACCCTGCTCTAGCTGCAGATGTCCCTGCTCAGTGCGGGGGGGCTGGACCAGATGGCCTTTAAAGGTCCCTTGCAACCCAAGCTATTCCATGATTCTATGACAAAATGATTCTAAAGCAGATTTCTAAAGGAGTTCAGGTGAATTGTGCTTTGGAGGTGCCATCATCCCATTAAATAAAGGGAGCTCAGCAAAGCTTGCTTGTCACAGATGGATACCCCCACTGTCACCCCCTGAAGTTAGGTGGAATTTGTCCTACAGCCACTGTCAAGGTGTTCTCACGCTGAGTCCCCACCGTCCCTCTTAGTTGTCTTATCTCTTGTCTTTATTATGGCAACAGCTGCTTTTCAAACACATGTTCTGAGCCAGAAGCGGCACCTTATTTTTGATAGCTTTAGGTGTGTTTTATTCCTTAGGTTTCCTCTCACTGCTTTTTGAACCTCCACCAGCCCTGAGCACCCTCGTGCCTGTTGTGAGCCACAGCTTCTGAAGCAGGGATGGGGTTTGAACACAAGCCTCGTTGTTTCTCATTCTTTGTTCAGCAGCTCTGTGAGCTTAGGGGTTTCTGTGACTAATTTATTTGTTAAGAAATCAGCACACACTTAGGAAACTTAGTTCCATTATTCCTGGGAGAAGGGGAGCAGTTGGTGGCCTCCTCTATTTCTCCTAAGTACTTAAAGTACCTACAGGTTGATTTCACAGTTGCTCTACATTAGATCTGAACCCATGGAAACCTCAGTGGAAAATGGCCATCTAAACTTGCTATGTTCCCTGCTATCCTAAAGGTGACATCCAGAAATAAGGATGTTGGAGACAGGATATTGAGATGGACTTAATCTGGACAATGAACAGTAGGAGCAGGTGAATGCTTAACAAAGCAGCATTCTTTTTTTTTTCTTTTTTTCCCCTCAGAGATGGGGAATTAGTTTGACATGAGCATTTGACATGGAAGTAGAATTAGAATTCCTTCCAATTAAAACATTCTCCATTGTTCTTCACTTGCGAACAATGGTTCTTTAAAAAAGTTACCCAGCGTGTACCAGTGACCGTGCTACTTGAACTCTGAGTTCAGCAGCAGAAGAATAATAAAATCAGGTCTCTTTTTCCTTTCCACATGTCCAAGTCAAAAATAAAGGAGATAGTTCAGAATCTGATTTTTCAGGTAGGGAAAATCAAGGGTTTTCATGGGCCTTGTCAGTTTTATGGCCTTGAGGGTGTCCCCATTCCTGAGGGTTTGCCCATTTGGGCTCAGGGACAGCTTTGAGATAGTGCAGTCCATGGCTGACCAGCACCACCATGCCTGCTTCACCTTGTGCTTGCCCTATCACCATGGACTTGTCTAGTGAGCTGGACTCTCATCTGAATCTGGTCACTGTCACCAAAGCCTCTCTGCTCGCTTTGCTCAGGTACTATTGGGCTGTGCCTTTGTGGTGAGGCCACGCTGCTGTCCTCACCTTTTCCACCCAGCCCACCTTGCTGTCTCACTCGGTCCCCAGCTCCCCTTCACTTCTGGACCAGTGTCCCACTTGGCTTTGCCTTGACAGTGAGGTGTAGGAGCCTGTCTTCACCTCATGATGGAGAGCAGGGATCCCCGTGCTGATTTCCTTGTCGCCTTTGTGATGCTCTCAGGATAAAGAAAGGGTTTGAACAGGTGCCTGTGACCTCAGCTGAAGAGGGGTTAGCTACTGCTCAATGTCCGCAGCTTCAGTGCTTTGAGTGCTATCCCGAAGTGCCTCTACTGGGTCAGGAGCTGAACTAGCAGCTCCCCGGGGCTGCACTGGCTGCCCTAGATGAGCTATCATCTCTTCAGAGCGTGGCCATGAACTATGTGGGCAAAAATGCTGTCGTTCAACTAAAGCAGCTTGGCTTTGGCCCTCTGCATCTCAAATAAATACAAGATGACAGCAAAGATGCACATGCCAGTCTCGAATTGCTGCGCTGAACTTTGCATTCAGAGAAGAAATGCAACGTGTGCTGACATGGGTGGAAATACCAGGTCTGTCCAAGTTCCTGAAGCAGCAAATATGGAATTGCATAAAAATGATACTACAAGGTTATAGGCACAGGAAAAGAGAAATTCCGTAAAATCAAAACGAATTTTTATGTATCAAATAGCGTTATTCATTTCCTACCGAGGAAAAGGGCCGTTTAAAGGTAGGAGTCGTGCTCAGAGAGTGAATCCATCCATATACAATGGTCAAACTGGAGAACTGCGGTTTAGAAGCTGTTGTAACAAGAGAAATCACAAGGGGGGAGTGTTGTACAGCACTCCAGCCTCTCATCCATTCCCACAGCAGTGCCCCTGTGTCATAAACCAAGTTTATTTTACCAGAGGAAGGTACGAAAGTCACTGCCTGCATCTCTCCTGACAGCAGTCCCTGGGAGGATAACATTTTTCTCCGTGCAAGACAAGGACTCGTAGCGTCAGGATCAATACAGCAGCAGAGTTGCCATCCCCACCTTTGTAGCTATGTTGAAACCAAGTGTGAAATGATAATGTGAGAGGTTTGACAGGCTAAAAAAAAAACCCAACAACAAAAACCAGAGATCCGTGAAGGATGTCAATCATGATGATATTAATTTAATTTCTTGGTCTTACCTTTTTTTTTTTCCTACTATAGGTGAAATCATGTCACTCCTTGACAGCTAAAGCTGACTTTCCTGTGCCTCCTGTCAATGGCAGGAAGAAATCATGACTCACCAGGATGAGTAAAAGGTGTGTCAGTAACCTCAAGAATGCTTCTTCTAATAAGGAACTGTTGAGCTTTCTAGGAAGACTTTCTGTCTTTGCTCCCCTTCTGAGACTCCTCTCACTTCCCCCCGTCTCATGGGGACACAGCAGCCCCCACTAGTATTGGAAGAAACAAAGGAAAGAGCAGAGGGAATCTCCCCACCTGTCTGCTGAACCCAGGCTTGATGTGTGCTTGGAAACCCGATGAAAATGTACTTAAGAGCAGAGATGCTTATTTAGAGATGATTTCCTAGAAGAGGATTGATTCCACTTTGCCTGGCATCTGGCCTGTGGTGTTAATGGCGAATGATTAATTTACAATGATATGCTGCACTGTAAATAGCTGGAGACAGCTCTTCTCTCCCAACTCTTTCTCAAAAAGAGACAGAGAAGGAAGGGTTCAGGAGGCAGCAGCAAAGGTGATGTACAGGAAAGCTCAATGTATGGCTGCGAAGCTCAAGTCAGTAGCTAAGATCTCAGCCAGTCTGTATAGACCCAGCTCCACTGGAAACAGTCCCTGGCACAGAAGGGGTAATGCAGTGAGAATTATGCATGTTTGGCTTTCTCATCCAGCTGGTTGCTCATTCCATCATTGTTTGGTGCTCTCAGTATTGCACAAGGAGCTATTTTCACTTGAGCAAGACAATATGATGATCTTCTTGCATGAACTGCTAACCCACACACTCTGACCCATCCCACTTTATTGTGTGAAAGGAGCACACTGGCAGGAAATTTCAGGCATACTTTCTTGCAATAACACCCATCAACAGTTTTAGGCTCAGTTTGACCACTTCATCTGGGTTTGGTTTATGCTGTCAGGCAAAGGAAGAATGTAGTTACAGCATATTAAGAAATCATGTCACTCTGTATCTTTTTAAGTGAGCTTGCTGAAAGCTGTACAATAGAGGTAGACTAAAACTATACACTCTTTGGGAAAACCCAGTAAAAATCCACCTAGAATTGTTTAAAATAGCATATTTGGTAATTAAAGTATCTTAATCTTTTTAAGAGGTCCTCTGCTAGTTGCCAGTTTAATTTTGCTGATAGATACCCTTATGGTATGAAATATTTGGTGGAGTAAGGACCTTTAAAAACTGGAAGATGTAGAAGGTGGGGATGGAAACTTGCTAAGAAAAGGGAGGGGTGGAAGGAGGAGTTAGGGAATCACTGACACATCAGCTTATCTTCAATTTCCTGAAAAATCCTGTAACAAATAATCAAACAATTTGTAAGCATTTAAGAGAAAACAAGGAGATTAGTGACAGTCAACATGGATTTGTCAAGAATAAATCATGTCAAATCAGTCTCATTTCCTTACATGTCAGGTTAAGAGAGGGGAGGAACAGTTCACGTTGTAAGTCTTGACATTAGTTAGACTTTTGATGGGACATTTTCATAAGCAAGCCAAGGAAATGTGATACAGATGAAGTTATGAAGGGCTGAGTGCAAAGTGTTTCAGAGGATAATTCTCAGTTGTTTACCGGTAAAGTGTAAGAGACATTGTATGCAAGCTGGTATATTATTCATTATTTTCAGTGGACTTGAAAGGGTATTTTTTGTATTTGGAGCAAAGCCATGCAAGGGCAAACTGCAAAGACATGGCCAGAGTTGCAAAGGATCTTGAGAAATACAGAAATAGACGTTGATAACAACAAGCACAAGATGTTTGGCTTAGGAAAGAACAAACAGCTACACAGATACAGGCTGGAGAAGAACTGGAGAACAGAGATGGAGCTCTGTGGAAAAAAGTACAAAGAGGAGCCCATTTTCTCCCCTGAGCTGTCAGAAAGAGCCAGGTGGAACCCAGCTTTGGGCTTTGCTCCAGCTATGGGGGCTAGTTCAGAAATGTGCAGAGTAGTGCACAGCAGTGATCAGGGGGCTTGAAAACAGGACCTGTTTGGTCCAGCATGGGGATGCTGGACTTCTTCAGCTTATGAAAGGGTCAACTAACACGGGACACTATCATCTCTTCTTCATGTCCAGGGTGGACAGGACAAGAAGTGCTGACGAAGAGAATTCTGAAAAAGTATGTTGTGATGCCTTGCAAGAAGCTCCTGAAGAGGGTTATCATGGAAAGCTTTTAAGAACAAAAACAGTGCAGCTGATCCTGCCTTGTTACACAGGAATAGACTAGAGAAGGTTCTTGAGGTCTTTTTGTACTATGCTTTTATTAAAATTCCAACAGTATAATAATCTTTTCCTGTCAAAAGTGGATTTTACATCACAGACACGTGTGCCAAACAGGAAGCTAATACCATACCACTCATGATATTAACTTCACGGCCAGGGCACTGGAAACAGAGCAAGCAAAGTACTTTGTATCTGCTAATCTAATTATATTGAGTTACATTACACTGAGTATTAAACAAATGTTTCAGTGTAAAGTGGCATTGCTTCTCTTATATGACACTACAGCAGCTAATTTCCCCTTCAACAGGACTCCCTGAGGGAGCAGAGAGGGAGAATAGCTGGCCTGAGAAGTGAAACTCCCACTTTGCTCCACACCACAGTGGCACCACTGATCTTGTCACTCTCCCTTCATCATGGTGTAGATATTTAAGGTAACTAGAAACAGAAACTCCAAAATGCTGCAGGGAATTAGGCAACTCAAACCACCATCCTTCTTAAAATTTATTACTGTGCATGCATAAACCCATTTTTATTCACTTAAGACCAGTACATGCAATACTTATATTTGATTTGGGACTATTCATGACCTTAAAGCTTAGATGTGGGTTTAAGTATATTGCTGGCTGGGATCTCATAGTTTTGCCTTGATTTTTCTCCCATTCACACAGAATCAAATCCTGATGCCACTGAACAATAACTCAGCTCTGATTTCCCTGGGGCAAGAATTCAACTCATACTGCCTATTCTACACTGAGACTTAACTGGCTCCTGCAGGGCCAGAGATAGGCAGCAATATTTTGTTTTTTAGTAAGGAAATACGAGTTTCCACATTCCTTTCAGAGGCAGAAAAGTGCTGCCTGCAGTGCCTAGAATAGTTCAAGGGAATGTTTTTAATGCTTTCAAAAATATCCTCCAAGTGAGCCTTGGCAGTATCTCCTGCACCACCTGCTGCTGATACTCTGGAAACCAGGAGGGGCTGGAGGAGGATGGCTGGAGTAAAAGTGGCTTGGGAATCTCACCTCTGCACTTGTTTTGATAGTCAGCAGAACCAGAATTTAGATTTCGCTGTATGTTCAATCTTGTTTTACTCTATATTTTCCCTGCAAAGAAAATAATAACAGGATACTTGATGCTCTGAATGCTTTTACTCTGTTCTGTCACTGATGTCTTGTCATGGCTCTGGACAAAACTGTTACAGTTATGGTCTCTATCAAAAAGGTGTGCATTGGAAAAATAAGAAAATTTTTTTAAAAAAAGGTCTGCTACAGTCTTTGCAACAGACATTTAATGATAAAGCTGTCATTTAATGATAAAGTGAACTTGTACAGAGGAAATCTCTTTCTCTGCTACATGGCTGTTGGTTTAATCTCTGTTTTACCTTTATTTGTCCCCTCCTTTAGAATAGGGATAGTAACTTCTACATTCTTCAAGGCATTTTGAACGTATGTTCCATGTTGTCTAAGCACTGAAAGAGCACTGCTAGCCAAAACCAAAGCTGTGGACATTTCAGGGGTGGACACTGAAAATGTGATGGAGATGCATGAGAGGAGAACAAAGCTCATTTTGGCCCATGCTAATAATCTATTTATCCCTGTGCTTGCATAGAAAACCTCCACCTATGGCTAAGTGTGCATCATGTCACGTAATTCAGCAGAAGACAAAGTAGCTAAAGGTCTGACAGGAGAGGAGTTTAACCAAAAACCTTCAGGACAGAGGATGTTTTACAGATCCTTGGCTTCCTGGGCGACCTCTGGGTACCATCTCTGTTTGGTGCAAGCACAGATTAACCATCTAGTACAGCTAGAGTAATGCTTCTCCCAAAACATCAGAGCTATGAAACACGTGCCTGGCGGGGCCGAAGGGCAGCCAGAAAGCTGTGAAGCTGAACTTTGTGTGTTGCATTGGCTCAGCGGGCAGGAGGTGGGGCTGAAGGCATGGTTGGATGGACTGCAGCCGTTGGTTAGAGGTCACGCTCCATGTGTGGGCTATGTACAGGTTTGTCAGGGTCCTGCATCAAGGTTTCCAGAAAACTCATGCAAACCTCAAAATCCAAATGACTGCATAGTTCTGCATGGAAAAAAGAATGTGCCTTTGAAGAAATGGTTAGAAGACAGTCTTATTCAAGAGGTAGAGATCTCCTAAATCACCCTTAAACCTCTTCTTTAATTACAAGTGAGAATACAGTTTTGGATCCAATTGTGGAGTTTGCAGGAGCTCTCCTCATGAGGTTCCAGTGCACGTTCTGTATCCTGTGCTAGTACTGAAACTCAGATACGACACAAGGTAATTTTTACCCGTGCCTAGATGATAACCCTGTGTACACTGAAAGATAACAATCAGTCTGGCTTAGGCCACGTGTTGACTATTATTTGGCACAGAGACACTTGAGAGTCTTTCAAAGTGAGACCAGGAATTGCAGTTTCCTGACGCGTGTAGAGCAGCCGCGTGTCTGCATCAGAACTGGCTGGGCACATGGGCACTATGAAGGAGCATCGGATGCTGGAGGCGCTGGCTCCAGCTGGGCAGAAGCTCTCAGATCCTGTGTCTGCAAGCCCACAGCTCCTTTGAGCTCTCCCCAGCCGCTGTGCTGAAAGATCCTTGATTATTGCCTAATTTGAGCCTAGGGAATCAGCCATAACGAGTAGGTGATTGAATGAATCATGCCTTGCTTTCACTTCCCCAACACAGCAATTCACCCACATTTGTTCATTACTCAGACTTGTTTGCCAAATAATGTATGCACATAATTTCGGGTCGCTAATTCATTCATATGCAGCCTGGGTGAGTACTTAGCAAGTGAAATGAGAAAGTCAAGATGTTTTGTTTGGACTCACAAGTTCTTGTTTCTTGATGAAAATCTCAAAAGCGTGTTGTAGGGGTGAATGCTCGTGTCATTGAATTCAAAATGTAATTTCTGCATTTATCCTCTAATGCACACATATATTCACGATGTCTTCAGTTGCTAGTAAACATATTGATTGAAAAGTCGGTGAAAAGAAAACACAAAAGGATCCAAAGTTAAACTAATTATTGAAAACAATAAACCATCAAAACCTAACCTGTTGTATGGTCTTTTAATTCTGCATTTAAAAAAAAAAGAAAAAAAGGCTACACTGAATTCTGGCCAAAAAATAAAGTGATAAAATGAGTACTGGATGTTTTCCAGCATCCTCTGAAACATTCAGGGTAGAAAATGTCAAACTTCCTGAATTTGAATATTATATAGAGGAAAAATAAGCATCAGAAATGTAGCCAAAAAAAATCTTCTGAACACGGTGATGCTTACCAGAGGAATGAAAAGTGGTGAGTGTGACACCAGATTTTAACATTGTTATGCCATGATGTAAATCCATGACTCACTCCATCTTGAGTACCTCAGTTCTGATTCCTTTATGGATATAGAGAGGGGCATATATCCATCCATATATATATGTATGTATGTATAAGGGGATGGCAAAAGGCTACAGGTAAAGTGGAACTGTGAATGACAATAGTTTATGTGGGCTCAGGAGGCCAGAGAGAAGCAGTGACTGAGGGTTTCTAACCATCTAAAAGCATCTTTGGCTCAGGGAGTTTCTAAGGGCCAAATTCTTCGAGACTGAGATAGCATCAGAGGAAAAATCACTCATCCTGTTCCTGCATTTCTAGATATTAACTTTGGCCAGTGCTGGAGACAAGATAAAAAGCAAGTGTGGGTTGAATCAGTCCGATTCAGTGTGTCTATGATGCTGGGTGATGCAAGGAAACCACAGACTGGCAGGTCTTGGTTTTGTAGTGGGCAAAGTGGCAAGACCTAACATCTAATGTTACACCAGGATACTTCAAAATGCTGGAGACTTGGGATGGTCAGTCACTACAGAAAGCTTTTGAGCAAGTTTATTGCAATAATTATTTTAAGAAATGACATCATTGTGAGGTAAGAGGGAAGCCCTGTCAGGAATTACTAGTTGTTTAAAGAGAGGAAAGAAAATACAGAAATAGTGGTCATTTTTCACAATGGAGAGTCTATCAAGCAAGGTCCCCTAAAGTTCTAGTCAAACTGTTCAGGATCTGACCAGAAAACAATGGGATTTCTGAGGTGCTGCAGCTTGCTGATTGTCCACAGTTATGTGGGATAGTCACAGCTAAAGATTTGTGTCAAAAGAAGAGAATGGATACCAAATCCCTAGTGACTATAGGGTACATTCCAAGGAAATTCCATGTTGACAGGTACCAAATAATAAATGTGGGGAAAACTAACTGGCTATGTGTGTGTAATTACAGACTCAGGCTATTACCTGCTCAAGAAAAAAAAAGCTGTGTGGATAATTCTATAGAAACAAGAATTCAATTCCCAGAGAAGAGAAAGAATTCAATTCCCAGGCAGAGTAAGAGATGGCAGAATCTGTGCCTCACATTATTTTTTAAGAAGACCATCAGAATAACAGACATTTAACAGCCAGTTGTCAGCCTCATTTATATTCCAGATGTTGAATTTAACTGCTGCTCTAGTCCAGTGTGGTTGACACCTTACATCTGTAGGGTGTAACTAAAGATATTTGAAAGTAAGATATGCTTATTTCTATGGTGATTTTTTTTTCATCACACTTGGTTTATTGACTACAATATTTAACTCTGTTGCAAGTGGGATGAGGGAAAGAAAAATCTCCAAATCTGTCTTTTACCGGGAGAGGCAGATTGGAGCTGGGAAGCCTGGTCAATACATGCTCTCCAAGTCTCCTGCACCCCAACAGTAGACAGAGAAAACCTCTAATGCACACACAGGGCATCGGCCACCTGACCCCATGAAAGATCCACAGAAACAACTCTACTGAATTAATACAACAAAAACTGTTCAAAATGAGCTTATTCGAGAAGCCACATAGATGGAGAGCCAGGAAGCCAATGCTGATGAAATAGCCAGCTAGCTTCCAAAACGTTCTCTGCTCTCATGTTTTCATAGCATGTATATTATGTTCAATTGTCCCATCTATATGCATAAGAAAAGGTGATGTCAAGACCAGTGAACAGATAGGGCCGTCCACCAGTCCCATTTTGGAGAGGTTAGACAGTGGACCAGGAGGTGCCCTGGCCTTCCGAGGAGCAATATGTCATTTTGCTCCTGGTAGACTGTGAGCACTTTTTGAACCAAATGTTTATCTTGGCTGTTTTCTTTTGCCTGGATCTCATGCAGAGAAATGGCCGTGTCTAAGTAGGCTGATACAGATGGCAACTGCCGGCAGAGTTTGGTCTTCATTCACAAATGGAAAATGACAGGGAGCTACTGCCATCCCGAATTCATCTTCCCTATCACCTTTGCTTTGAGGGAGCTCAGCTTTGCACCAAGCCCAAGACTTGGCAGCTTGGCTTGATTCCTACAGTGGCTCCCAGAAAGCTCCTTCCAAATACCCATGGACGTGGGAGTGTTCAGCTCCAAATCAGACCTCAGATCCTCAGTGTGAGCCCACCATATGGAGCTGGGTGTTGTAAAAACTCTCCACCCCATGGAGGTCAGCAGTCACTTTTATCAGTCTGGTACATACGTCACCATGACTTTAAAGGCACAGAGCTTTACTCTGAAGCTCATCTTCTCTCTGAAGACAAAAAAACTCTTGCCTATGTGTTGGGCCTGGCAGCTGGTGTTGGCTACAGAAGGCTGCC
Source organism: Chloroceryle amazona (assembly GCA_027560015.1). Taxonomy (NCBI): domain Eukaryota; kingdom Metazoa; phylum Chordata; class Aves; order Coraciiformes; family Cerylidae; genus Chloroceryle; species Chloroceryle amazona. The sequence goes on from JANHFX010022249.1 coordinate 11,827, forward strand.
CATCTGTGCAGAAGATGAAGCCATGCAGCGCTGACTCACCACTCCACCACCTCCTACTTCTGGCAATAACTGGCACAAGCTAATTCAGAGAACATTGGCAAAACAGAGCGTGTTCAGTAAGGGGTTGGAGTTGATGCTCAAACGATCTAAGTCACGCTCGGAGCAGTCATTCCCAGATAAGTGAGTAATACACGGATTTGAACAGTTCTGCATGAAGACTAGGTCTCAAACAACAGAAGTTTGGCTTCTTTTGAAATAAGCGCCCAGGTATCACCTTACCCCAAAGTATCATACAAAAACATATCATGTCCAGACAGTGGAGGTGAGATTTGCTGAGCAAAGACAATGCCTGCAAGTGCTGACACCTAGTGCTGGACCAGACACCCTTGGCTCCCTTTACATGGGCTGAAACACACTTTCTACTCCTGCAGTCCATGCTCATCCTACAGCCACTGACTGAAGCAGTTCAGATGGGCCTTGCCCTAGGAAAGGCCTATGTATAATAAAGAACCTGGGTAACCAGCTCAGATGAAGTTAGCAGACAGGACACCCCTTAAAGACTGGTGCGAAGAATCCCACCCTGCAGACTCAGGAACTCCTTTCCAGATTTTACAGCTTTGAGGAACATTACTGATGCCCAATGCTATATATATAGTGCATATGTGCCTGGAAATAAAAATGTCCTTGGGGCAGAAATCCCCCTTCTTAGACATGTAACAAAAGGCAGTGACAGCTCCAAAATCCTAGTTCTTCTCTTCAGGCCTACAGATGATCATCCTTAATGAGAGGAGGATCAAGACCCTCCCAGGACAGATAGACCTGGTCTTAGTGGTTCAGGCAAACCCATTTTTGCTAGGGGCAAAGAGGGTGTAAGATGTGGGGGAGCAGTAGTGGCTGGAGGTTGGGGAATCAGGGTGTCTTCCAGAGAGGACAGTGATGTTTTGAGGCATCCCATGTAGATAGAAGGGTAGAGCCAGGATCATTCCCTTACAGATGAGAAGGAGAGGTTTTAACATGGCCATAGCAAGACGGGGCTCTGAGCACCCTGCTCTAGTTGCAGCTGTCCCTGCTCAGGGCAGGGGGGTTGGACTGGATGGCCTTTAAAGGTCCCTTCCAACCCAAAGCAGTCTATGAGTCTATGATACTAAAATGCTAACATTTTCCCAAAAACTGTGCTCCAGGCACACTCTTGTGGTTAGAGAGAGCTAGTGCACACTTGGATGAGGCCATTTCTGCACACAGCAGCCCAGAAGAGTGAAGGTGGCCTTTGTGGCCTTTGTGGCTTGTCCCGCCTGCTCAGGGCCCAGACTGGCACCAAGAAGGCATCAGCTAATACATTTCAGCCACTGCATCCATAATGATCAATGCTATTGTGGTAGCCCCCCCAATGCTTTAAAAGTGCTTTAAAAGCTATGAGTGCTTTTATCTGGCTTCAGCTCAGCACACGGGTGTGCTCCCTGAGGTGGCTGATAATTTAGCACTGTGGATGTTAACCCTTCTTCAGGAATGCACTTGGCTCTGGGGAAAGGGACACCCCAGCTGCCAGAACAAAGTGATGAGGGGTGGGGGGTTTGCGCCACTCAATTAGGAGGGTTGTGATTTGTGTCACCCTACACTGAGCATCCTGGATGGGTTTATTTATCTTGGGAAGAGGCAGCTCTGCCCATGCAGCCTCCCCAGGTGAGCAGCTTTGGTTGCTCTTCATCTTGTACCCTCTTACCTTGGCAGTTGGCCTGGCCATGCTGAATCTCCTCCACCTCTGGTTCTTGTGGTTTTCCTGAAAGAAGCTGCTTCTTTGCTGACATCCATGGTGAAGTCCTTCAGTCCTGCTAGTACCCGAGTGATAAAAAGGGCTGTGAAAATCAGAAACTCCCAAAGTGCTGCTGAAAGGAGATTTATTTTTTTCTCTTTGCTGTCGGGACATGCAGATGCTGTCCAGGAGGCTCCACTGGGGTCCATCAGACAAAAAGCATCAGTGACCACTCTGAATTCTTTATAACTAGAGCAAAATCTCATTTTCCCCTACTTTTTGGGAGTGTCCAGGGTGAGGAGGATTCCCCTTGGTTTGTTCCCTCCTTCTGATCTACTTGCCCCACGTCCCTGTCATCTGGAAAACACGGAAGCTGTAGACCTGCCATACTGATTCTATGGCCTGTTCTGCTCATTCAACCTCTCTGCTTCTCAAAGCCCATCTTGGTATAACTCTGATCTGTACCTTTTTAGAGCAGCCAGTGTAAGGACAGGAATCCCTGCAAGATCCATGAAAAAAAGCTGTTTCATGCTTCCAGTCTGAGCTACATATACATGAAAAGAGATCTATGAATGGCTTCACAGGTAGGAAATGACTTGAAGCCATCACTATTGCTGCCCAGAGGTACTGTTGGTTGCTTCCTATCTGTATTTTACAGGTAAGCCCAGAGGGTTTGGATGGGATCTG
>JANHFX010022250.1:3883-20218 GCA_027560015.1 Chloroceryle amazona
CCTGCTGCTGTTTGATGGGGGAAAAGGGAAGATGTGAGAGTGCCTTGCAGCTCTCTTACTTCAGAGTGAAAGTCAGAGAGAAGCTGGATTTGTGCACAGCTGCAGGAGCCACGGGAGCCTCGGCGTCTCTTAACATGCTGGTTTACAGCTGAAAACCAGCACTGCATTTACAAGTAAATCCCCTTACCCTTGGGGTGCTCCTGATTCCCCCCCAAGCTTTTTCTTCATGCCTGCTTCTCTGAGCAACACTGGGGACAAAGAACATCTCCCCCCAGCTCTGGGTGTTGTGTGTCTCAGCTTAGGCACAGTTTGCTGCCTTCGGTCCCCGCGGATGGCAAGGGACTGGGTTACAGGCAGGTGGGGACTGTTTGATGTTATCAGTGCAAATAAGCAGCATCGTTGCTTTGTCTGCAGAGAAATGAACCCCCAAACCCCAAGCCTGCTGCCTGTAGCTCTAGAAACACGGGCACGCTTCGGTGCCTGCCTTCGTGCACGTCGTTCTGTCGGCAGCTGGCAGAGAGCTCTGCCGTGGAGGGAGAATGTGGTGTTCTTGATGCTCTTACCAAGATATTTTATTTATTGGTGTTTGTTTTTTTTCCCCTCTTGGAAAAGGGTGGGAAGAAAATGTCTTTACTGTGGAGGCTGAGCTCACGTGTAATAACCTAACAATATTTCAGTGATGCCTCCGCTGTAAGGAGAAATTGCGTGTCCTCGCCGCAGCCGCCCAAGGTGAAGCCAAAACCTTAACAACCTGAGGCATGTCCTGCTCCACCGGCCAGAGGGATCAGTCCTGGGGTGGGAATGAGCCTCCTGCCCCAGGCTGTGCTGTGAGCTGCTCTTAAAGCAGGGCTCCAAATGATGTGGAACCGGCTAAAACGCAGCCCCTTGAGACAGAGAAGCTGCCAGTTACATCCTGCCCGGGCTCTGCCAAGAGAGTGAATTCAAATTCAGGGTTTGAATGACAGTCTGACTGATTAATTCAGCACAGAGGCCAGACTGCCTCTTGCCAGCAGAGTATCGGTACCTGAATCCCCGGGGTGGATCATTTAAAACCCTCCTCGTTAAGAAAAGCACTTGGGAAGGGTGGTTTGAAGATGACAGAGCCAGAGCTCGAGAGGAACATGTTTAACTCCTTGAGTACAGCCCCTGCGTACTGTTAACCTCCAGCTCGTGGCTGTTTTACATTGTAAACCAAATCCTCTGTGAATTGTTTCACAGGAATAATTTTATCGGTGAAGACCCGCTCTGAACAACAAGTGTCCAAGCTCAGGCAAGCAAACCTGAAACTTGCAACAAAGGTGGAACAACTGGAACACATCTGCATAGAGAAGGTAAGAAACCACTTTTAATGGAAACAAGGTCTGGCTGCTCCCCAGGACAGGCTGGTCTGGGATCCTGTTGCAAGGTTGCCACCGTCAGCTTGGTTTCTTCATCAGCAAGCTGTGGGGTAAGCTGGGTTGAAACCATGGCCTCGCCCGGCTTGCCTGGGCTTCCCGTAGCTGCCAAGGGCTGGCTGCTGCCTCTGTCCTACTTGCTTTAGCCAGGTTGTCCTGTTTTACTGCAGTGAGATACCTTAAAATAGTTTCCCAGGTTCTCACAGATCTTCCCACCGCTGAAATCTAAGGGCTAGATGAATGGTTTGACTTTTGTCACCAACAGGAGCAAGAAATTGAGAGGCTTAACAAGATCTTGAAACAGCACGGACTCATCAGCGAGCTGAAGTAGGAGGCCAGTTTTGTGAGGTGGAAAAGTCTGCCCTGGAGAGTGAAGTCTTTAAAGCTACCGGCTTGCCCTGAAAAGTTTTCCTGTCTCTCTGCTTTCTCCTGTATAGTGTTGTCTAAAAAGGTTTGCTCTTTGCTTTCTCTTGCATAGTGTTGCCTATAAACATTTTCTATTTGACCAGGCTTTTGATTAGATCTTGGGATTGCACAAATAGTTTGACTGGAAAATGAATCGCGCGTACTCGCGGTAAACAGTGATTTCATCAGGCTGTTTTTGTACAGTTGTACAGTCCAAAGTGCAAAATAATTTAATAAAGGCCCATCTTTATAAGCTATACACCCCCAAAAGTACCAATTAATTTATATTAGCTCCATTTTTCTGTGATAATGTTCATTGTTTGCAACACCTTGGAGAAACTTGCAGGACAAATGACGAGAGCTCGGGCTGAAAAGGTCATTTCTTCTCCACCAGCTGGCCATTCATCATTAGGACATCACTCTTCTTTGCCAACCATTCTCCTCATCTTGTTGGTAGTTTCCTCATTTCTGTTGCTGCTTGTACCGCTTTGTTGTTTATATAACGTGCATTTCAAAAATAACCAACACTCCCCTCCTTTAGTAGACAATCAAATCAGCACCAAAATAGAGGCAAACGTGTGGCCTCTGACGCCGAACGCTGCCTTGTTCACCCCAGCCGCTCTGAGCTCTGACGCTGCGGTCTCATCTCTCCTTCCATTTGAAGTGTTCCTTTGCAGCTCACTGGGCTACAAAGTTCTTTGTTTCCACAGCTCATAAATCAGAAAAGAATTAGAATATATAAGAACAGGTGTAGGTGAATGGACTGCTGGCAACAGTTAGACTCCAGAAAAGCCACTGAGGAGCATATTCTAAAGGACCGGGCTGGTGTTTGAACACAAGGGGAACTTTTTCAGGTGCCAGAAGGTGCCTGTGGAGTGACTATGTTGTATTAAAGAGTAAGATTCAGTAAGTGGGGCTTTTGAAAGGTGTTGGACTGTAGCAGGAGCCTCCAATTGATTTCAGCCAGAGTCAGCTGGAAGGGTCATTGAGCTTTTCTGAAAGCATCACTTAACTGTTGGGCTTTTTAAAGGAAGGTAATTAATTAGTGGCTTGGGAAAAATAGCTAGAAATACATGGCTTATTCATCTATGAAAATAGATAAAGCAGAGGCCTATCTAATAGCACACAAAGACTTTAATTAACAATTTATCTCTGCTGATCACAGAATAATGAAACCTGGAGCTGTTCCGTGTCCCTGCGCAGTTCCCTTCCCCTCCTGTCCCCACACTGCCAGGCAGGCAGCTCGGACCAGCGCTGCTTCAGAGCATCCCACGTGCTGGTGGGTGGACAAGCACTGACTGGTCAGCCAGAGCCACCATCACATTCATATTGCAACCTGAAACTTTGTTTTTTCCCCTCTGCAGAGTTATAATGGGGAACTTTCCACTTAATGTGTTGTGGGTTTTTTTTTTTTTTCTGCCCTCAAGCTTCTGAGAACCCTCCCAAGGGTTCACCCTTTATCTCTTGGGCAATTTTAACTCAGTGTGTCTACAGTTTAGAAGAAACTGATGGCCCATGACAGCAACTGGATAAATCTCACTTCTTTAGGACTTGGACTGAAAACCAGAAAAAGCAGAAATAGGGATTTTTTTTTTTTAATAATTATTTTTGTAATTGATGCTTACTTACCTTAGACAAATGGAAAGAAAAAGTCAAAGGGTAACTTCACATTAATGGTGGGCCAAGCTTTATAGCCTGGCTCTGCAGGTGAAGAAATGTCAGTGAAAACAACAGAACTGGTTACAGGAATTGTCCTCTCCCTTCCCAAGGGAAGCTGCAATGAAAATACAAACGGGTCGTTAGCTTCAGCCTTCTCTTTGTATTCCTGCTTTGCCTGGACTGGGTTATATGTTCAGCTGGTATTTGTAGTAAGTTTTTATTTTCATATCCAGTTCCATATTTCTTTTCATAAATGACGTATAGATTTTTATTCAAGTGTGTTTTGGCAAGTAGCCCCCAGTTGCTTTTGAGCTGGAACAGAAACCGTTGGGTGCACAACGTTGTAATATGGAGTGTTACCTTTAGATAAAGAGGTGAAGCGAGTCACTGTTGCACAGCTGATACCTAAGCAAACCAAACTATTCTTTATGTCTTTAATCCTGGAATGTAATTACATACCTGCTTCCACGGGGTGCTAGTGATTGCTGCTGTAACGCTCACGATTCTGGCTTGTGGATTGAGGAGGGATCCATATTTAGTCCACTTCACTTCTATTTCAAGCGATACCGGTATTTGGCAGGAGCTCTGCAAAGTGTTATAAATTCTCTCATTGTCTGACTCGTACAAGAGCCACCACATTAATTATTCAGCTTATTAAACTGGCAGAATGCCCCCAGAAAGCTCACTCGGGGAGGTTACCAGAGCAACGAGGCCGTGCCTGGGCTTGCAGCCCCAGCTCGGGGGTGTCCCTGCAGTTTCTCCATAGGTGACAAACTGACTCTAACTGCTCTTCAGGCAGGATTGTTCTACCTGAGCCCAGCAGGACTTTGGCACTTAGTGGTAATGCTGAACTGGCTCTTTTTAGTAGGAGCTTATCTCAGTAATACCACTGAGACAGTAGAAAATCCTTAACTCTGCCAAGGCAGAATTTTGAAGCCTGCAATCTAAAGCATTTTTAGGTATTTCTTTCTTGACCCATCATGTTTCTGGCTGTGGAAATGATTCCCTGTTGAGTTGCAGAAGCATGCAAGAAAGCTATAAAGGAAGCTGTCGTTGAGGGGGTGCTGTCGTTCGGCACGTGCCAAGCAGCGCTGCCTACCAGCACCAGCAGGGAGGAAAAGGACTGCTGTAGGTGATGTTGAGGATAAAAGTGTTGTTTGGGTCACTGTTTCTGTGCTTTAAATGATTTTTTTTGCTATCTTACTCTAAGCTGGTATAAAAGCACCGAGTAGAAACACTGATTCTGTTATTACTGGTGAGGCTGCAAGACTGAAGTGTCCTTCATCCCACCTAAACAACACAAGACTAAACTGCAGCTAGAAATGGGTTGGTTTGTACCTAATGTGTCCTCCTGATCCACAGCTGAGATGCCTGGATACCAGCTTGAGGAAAAGTAAACTGTCCTTACAGCCAGAGTGAAAACCCCTTCTTTTTTAATATTCCAGGAGGATTTTGAACCATAGAATCGTTTTGGTTGGAAGAGACCTTTAAGATCATGGGAGAAGGGACAGTGAGAGGGAAGGGGGGGTGGGGGGGGTGTAACTCTCACCTGTTCTGAGGTGTGGAGGTGAGTTATTGGCACCCAGTCGAGGACATCCTGGGCTTGAGAATTTCCAAATGAAGCCACATATTCAGGAAAGCTTTGTCCTTTCAGTAAATCTAGGAGGGTCTGAGCCAAGGGCTGGCACTTCATAGCTGCTGTAATTCTTCCAGGGGGGAAAAAAAAACAACAAACAAACCAGCTGAGTTAAAGCAAAATCCATCAGTCTGGCACAAAATAATTTCTCCTTGCTCGGGTGCACTGTTCAAGCCTTCTGGCTATGGCTGCTAATGTACATAATCTTTTCAAGAGAAAACCCACTGTTAATTAAATGACTTTTTTTATATAATTAAATACTTCATTCCCAATTCTCCTACAACAGTATAAACATCTCAGAACTTGCACAGATCCTGATGGAAAGGGTTGGCAGAAGGTTAAAAGCACTAAATTAAGACCAAAAAAAAGCAAAATGAATGTCCTCTTACCGTAACATACAGCCTGATATCATGTTATAACCAAATAATATGGGGGTCCTGGCTCCCTGTGCTGCCAGACAGTCCTGGCTGGATGTACTTTGCAGAATGGTAAACTGACCGTATTTGTTGGTATTCTGAATGATGCCAGATGTAACTCATGGTTAAAGGGAAATACAGTACCTGAGGGGTATCATCCTTAATGTGTGTCCTTAGAATGTATCTGAAAATGCTATACTAGCTTAAGACTCTTCTTACACTGGGAAGAAGCACTAGAGAGTACAATGAAGGTCTAAGTCTACCTCACTCAAATGTCACAGGAGATTGCAGTCAGGACTGAGTCATGTGCTACTTCTAAAACAGCTCCCCCCCCAAAAAATGCAGGCTTTTCCTTTTTAAGTAAAGAATAAATAGATTTTAAAGATGTCCAGGATAGAAAGGCTTTGTGAAGATGAAGCAGAACCAGAATTTCCCCAGAGAAAGGATATCTTTGTGGTCGGAAGCCCGCTCTGATAGGCAGGCCGACGACGTAACCAGGATTACCACTGAGAGGAACTGGCTCTGTATTTATCTGCAATGCAAACGTACAGCGTTAGTTCTCACCCGGGACTGAAATGGCTGGAAAATGCAGAAATATTTCCCTTCTTTTAGGATTATTAACTGCTTTGAACAGTGACAGTAGCGAGGCTGCTCTGGAAGATAACTATTCTCTAACGCTGGGGCAGGTTTTGCCTGACTAGAGGGTCACAAAATGACTCTTCTAAATGACAAAACCACTCGGGAGATGTTTATTGCCTGGTTCTGAAATGCTGCCTCATTTGTGTATCCAGGGCAAGTTACATTTTACCTCGCTGCTAACAATTGTTCTGAGTCAAGTTTAATAAGTTTTGTAATTAAATGTCTTTCAGCAAGCCATCCGTAACATCTCCAGCAGTTACCTGAGTAAAGCTGATTTCGAAGCTCTGCTGTATTGAAAGGGCTGCTTTGTTAATTGCCCCCAAGACAAAAGCAGCAGCTGCTTCTATTATTTCTCCTGAGTCTGTGTACGTAATGTGATAACTCACCTGAAAATGAAACATTTTAGATATTAATTAGAGCAAATACATATGAGTAGGAAACTTAAAAAAAATAATAATTTAAAACGATGCAAGTATTATTTTCTTCCTTGCTTAAGAAAGACTTTACATGGTAGGCATCCTCTAGAGCCTCTTCCAAAGCAACTTCTTGATAAAGCTCTTCTAAGCATAAGCCAAATGTTCATCTATTTAAGATGAAAAGATGACTTAATTTGCACTGCATATTCCTCTGTCTCTGTCACTGCTGTGCCTGAAGCCATCTCCTCCCAAGCACAGATTCTAAACTCGTGTTCTTGTCACGTCATATACCCACAGTAAGAACAGAAGAGGATTTCATCCAGTCTCCATGTTACAGATAGTTATTATTTTGTTACGAAACATTCTCTTTTATCCCAACGTGAGTGTTTCTCCTGGCACGTTTGCTCTGGAGATGTCGCAATCTATGGAAACCGTTCAAGGCCTTTCTCCCATCTCTGTAATGTGTGAAGCAGCACTGATTTGATGCATACGTGCTCTCCATCAAGCCCGAGGAGGTAAAGAACTGTTGTACCTACCCCAAGAACTAGATTTATGCACAGTTCATCCAAAACCAGAGGGAGCCTGAGGACATCACTACCATTAAGTAAAGTCTGTGTTCCGTTCAGAGACTGGACAGCTATGGACTGGACAGTAATATTGACCTGAAAAAAACAAATTCTTGTCATTTCTGAGTATTGTGTGTAACTATTTGGGGCTTTTTTTTCCTGTATCCTTACATTTGTGACTGTGCTGGGTTCTGTTCCACAGCCAGTTATCCTCTGAACAACTGCTACGTTACCTGTATTGCTGAAGTTCAATAAAAGCTTCTATTTTTAAGTAACTAGAGAGAGGTATTTTAAAAGAGAGAGAGTTGTAGAGGAGAGGAATGTATCATGCTTAAACGCTCGTAAGTAGCATATTACCTTGAAGTTTCTAAGTATCTAATTTTTTTAATTTAAAGATGAAGAATAAAGTCCCTGTTCTGATTAAGTCAGTGAAAAACTCTCACTGATGGGGGAACTCAGTAAGAATTTTGCCCCCAGCTCTTCCAACCAGGTTAGAAGGATACTTACCATCTGACTTGATCTGGGCACCTAGAGAAGAATAAAAGAACAAATTCACACACTAGCAAAGGTATGACCTAGTCCAAGTAGCAGTTAAGCACTCGAAGGCTTCACAACTCTGTATGGTTACAATAACTTTCACATGGTGGAGGTGACTGGCTAAACACTACTGTGAAAACAACGGGGGACAGTTCTTTGTGGCTAGCAGGCAAAATCTTACAGTCTAAACAAGCCTCTTCTTCCTCTGACTTTAACTGGAAAATTTCTTGGTGACTTCCATCAGTTTTCCATCAGGCCTGGCTTTGACTACATTCCAAATTAATACACTGTGCAGTAAGTAAGAAGTAGATGAATCTAGTCCTGCCCTTGGACACCACCTTTGCGATGAAGAAACACTGAAAAAGTTTATTTACATCAGAAAAGGGACCCGGGAAAGGCAGCTCAGTTTGTGCATGTGGCTGTTCCTGTGCATCACAGCGTTTGACCTTCTGAGGGCACCAGAGAACACTGGTCCTGCTCCAGAGCTGGGCAGAGACACTTGGCACTGTTCCTGGACTACCAGTCTAGGAAGCCTGGTGGGATGATCCTACTCAAAGCAAGGAAGAGCTTTTGTTGTCTACTCGGATTGTAGAGAGACCACAGTTTCATGGTATCTTAAAGAAATGAGAAGCAAGTGTCCCTCTTGTTACACAGGACCTGAACAGTTGCCCCACTGGAAAATTTCCACCAAAGGGAAAGACAGAAATGTCAGATTAAGGTCATCAGTCTGGCCTCCAAAGCACAATTTTCTCAAAAAGTTTTATTTTTGTGACTTCCCAACGAGTGTTTAGTTCGTATCTTTGGGAAGGGACAAAAAAATTAGACTCTGACTGTGAAGCAGATCCTGCAGAATTATGTCAGGATACAGAGACCGGTCTGCTCATCTAACATATCACTTCAGAGAACATGCTCCTATGAGCTGGAGACCTGAAAGTGAAGCAGATTAAAGTCTGTCACATACTGACATCCTGAGGTACAGCTCAGTCACCAGAATGAGCTGCATGACTGAAAATGCTTGTAAAGATCAGACTTGTCCTCCGGAGAGGCATGTTCTTTCTGACTAGGGCAGCAGGAATGCTCACTGCTCCTAAAATTCTCTTTATCTGTGGCTGTGGTGATGGATTATGCTTCTGTAGGTCACTGGAAGACTCTGGCCTCACTGGTGCCTCCCACTGATTCATCTTCCCAGCAGGCAGGGGCAGGCAGCTGTCCAGCCCACGCTAACCATGGTGTCACGCTATGAGTATCTTGGTGGAGGGTTCCGAGCATCCCCAAAGTCACTGGGATCTGCTGGACAGGCCAGGGTAGAGAGCAGAGAGTAACTGCAACCCTTGCCAAGACCTTCATATGGCTCATTGCCCAGACTGGCAGTGAGTGTGGGCTCACCATGACTGGTTTTCTGAAGGAGCTGCTGTACCAGTCCTCTCGCTGGGGGCTCCCAGTGAGCTTCCCCGGCTTGTTGACGTGTTCTGCCATTTCTTTTGCCAGCAGCTCCACCTGCTGGCACTGGAAGGGTTCCCTGCTCTGCCCTGTAACCACCCTGTCCCCAGTACCAAGTCACTTTTCTATGGTCACATCCCATTTTCAGCTGCCTTTGGGAAGAGGAGCTTCCTACAGACCATGCTCTAGCATCATTCAGCCTTCTCCAGTCCTTACATCTGATCCTTCCTGAATGTCCAACGCACTTTGGACAGAAATCTGACCTGTCCTAAGCTGGGCTGTTGTCACTGGCAAACAGCACAGGAGTAGCATGTTATGTACTGTTCTAGTGAGGAAGGGCAATTCATCTTTTCATTCAAAAACATTCAGCTGCTTGGAGCCTGTCCTAAGGGGAGCTTTCTCTTTTCTGGTTCTGTAGCCACTAAGGGTGAACCTGGAAACACTCAAAGCCCTTCTGAGGCAGAGTTTTCTCCACCTCTTCCATAACAGGATGATTAAAACTGTGAGCAACCCTTTGTTGATTGATCCTTAAAGATCAGGAGAACGATCCCATTGGTGACAGCTTTGGAATCTGTGAGGAGACTGGAAGGGGTCTTTAAGCAGTCACTCACTGGAGAGGACTAATTAAGTTAATTGAAATCATTATATAAATTACAAACATCTTCATGGTGGACAGCATGCTGTTTCTCAATGACCTTCAGCTCCTAGCAGGGTAAGGTATTATGTATTCCAGTTTTAATTTTGCATGGGTGATTTCTTTGTCTTCCTGAATATCTATAAAGGGGATTCATTTATACACAAGCTATTACCCTCTAGTTAAAAACCAAATGAAAAAGTAAGGTTAGCTTTGAAAAATAACCACAGCCTGACTCTGGTAGGAGGCTGGGTACAGAGCAAGCTGTTCTCAGTGGGGTAAAAGGTCACGTTGTTAGAGGAGCATCAGGAAGGCTCAGCATGTGTGTGTGGAACACCTCACTATTAAAAACTGAGCCTTGTAAAAAAGGTGAGCATGCAGAGAATTAAACCTTACAGGTTATTCTTTAAGTGCAAAGGTTTTCTAGCTCTTTAAAACTCCAACTTCTTAGAATTATGTGCTCTGGTAATAGGCTGCTTGGAGCAGCTTGAACATGCACAAAAGCCTAGAAGTGCTGCCGTTGCAGTAAGTGCCAGCTCAGTGTCACAACCTTGTCTCTTCAAGACTGTCATTTTTGTTGGCTAAGCAGAGAACAGTTACCAAAGCTTAAAGTAAAAAGACTTCCAAAGGATTTCTGTATAAAAATTTGTTGGAGATTTTTTTTTCTTTTTCTCCTAACCCACAATTTAAAAATCCAAATAAAACCATCACATCCTTTTGGAAATGGAACTTACTTAATTCTGGAGATGCAAAAAAGATCTATAATATCAAGGGTCAGCTCTAGGACTGTTTCAAATCATACTTACTGCTAAAATGCTGGAGTTGATATAGAACAGCATATTAACTGCTTCAATATCACCACATTTTTCCACAGTTACTGATCTAGTGCATTTTGTAGCCTGGTTTACTAAAAACCCTGGGGAAAAAAAGAAAAGTCCTAAAGTATTACTGAAAAAAAAATAAAGAACAATTAGAAAAAATAAAATAAAAACAATAAAAGAACATCAAGTATAATATATACAGGGGACAGGCAGCTTACAAAGGTTGTCCAGTTAGTTCTTGCTTTGTGTAATGGTCTCTTCCTTCATGGTGTCACCCTGGTACTGTTTTATTAAACCAATTATGTCAAATAGGATGGTTTATTGTTGGACAAACAACCCATTAACAAGACTCTCGAGGATTTATGTTTCTAACTTTGAATGTTTAATATTGATGCAATGTGACCTCCAATCTACATCTAAAAATCCTCTAGAAAAGCAGAAGGTATCTGGAAAAACCATTTGTTCTTGAATCTCTCTCTGAATTGACATTTGTGCCAATTTACTGACTGGTTAAGTACCAGGCAGAGCCAGATACTCAAAACCAAATAAACTGGAATTCAAAAGCATTTTCCAACCTGCAGGATTCACATCAGAGCACCAAGAGGAGACAACAGGACTAGGTAGTCTTAGGAACGCATCCGCTGTCTGGATAGGAACACCATACTGCCAAATAAAACAACATGTTCAAGTAGGTAGGAGTGTTTCAGTCAATGGAAAGGTTTAGAGCAGTTTTATTAACAATAAATCTGAAAGAAGTACTTGTTTCTAATCTGTCTGTCAATAGCATGTAGCACTTTGTGCATCAATTCTTAATCCACTGCTAGCAGCTTTGTTTAGGATAGCAAACCAGCTACTTAGTTTTCAAAGATCTTAAAACCTAGTTCACTTGAAGTAAGTCTACCAGAAAAACACTGCACTTTCTGCTTTCACATTTCTACATTTAAAAACCATAATAAAGTTTGCCTTTTCCATAAGAACTGCTTTTATTTTTTAATTATTTTTAAAGCAGATGCAACCAGTGCTCACTTGTTCTTTTACAGAACCATCTAATACTAATTGAAAATTGAATCAGTTAACTATTTACCTCATATCTGTAGGTTTCATTTGCATCAGAAGGACTCTGAGCATCTGTGTTTATATTCCAGCTGTCAGGCTCAGCACTGAAAGAAGCACTTCCAAACTGTTCAAGCAACTGATCAAAATTTTCAGAAGTAGGTATTTCAGGGGAACTGAAGGACACTGCTTGTTTATCTGTCAAAGCATTTTAAAGAACTTTTAGGATAAAAGAGAAACAGTATTTAGTAACAGCTTTTCCTTCTGGAGTTATTAAAGACTCGGGAGGGGAATCAACGCAGTTTTTCTTTAAAAAAGGCTTTTTCTTTTCCTGAAGAGAAAAGCAAGGTGGTACCTTAATTCATCATTCACCCAGAGCCTTGAAAGCACAAACTTAAAATTTTACTTCCCTGCGAGCCACTTCAGAGTTGGGCATGAAGGATTTGTCTCACTGGTGCCTATTACATAGTTACAGGAACAGATGGGGAAGGAATCAGTTTTCCACAAACCAATTTTAAATGTGATTCATTGAGGATGCTAAATTCATTAAAAAAAATATAATAAAAGTTTGTTAGAGGTTGGTTTTTTGATTTGACTTTTATCAACAAAGATGAGTAAGAGTATGAGATGTTTTAACTCCCTAGTGAAAGGATTACAACGTGAGGACAGTGAGCACACAGAATAACCAGCTTTCTGACAGGTTTAGTTTCTTTTAGTCTGTTTCTGGTACTAAAAATAAAAATAACAGCACAATGCTTCATATTGACAACAACTCTACTTACAGTTTGTAGCATAAATGCAGAAAACACTGGGATTGACTTGGTCAATTAATTGAAATATCCTTTCAGGTGGATTTGCTTCCACATCGAGTGAATACACAGCAGCTTTCTGACTACAGAGACGACTGTCACCTCTGCAAACGACAGTAATACAATCAGTAATTCACTAGAAGTTAGTATTGATCATATTTTAAAGTTCTTTTCATCAAAAAAAAAAAAGCACTTGAGAAATTACTCTTTTGAACATAATTTGTATAGCAGTTATGCCTCCATAGAAGGTTTACATTGTTTTATACTCTGTGTTTAGTCATAAATAAAAGAATTCTCTAGTATGTGTTATCTAGCAGAGGGAACTGTGTGTGCAGCAAGGTGAAGAAAGGTAAGAGACAGAGCAGGGGGGGAGAACCTGACAGTAATAAAATAATAGAGCTGAAATGACAAATTGGATGGAATCCAGATGGTATGAGATGCCACAAGTGCAGGGAGCACCACAGGCTGTATGGGCTCAGAAGCCCTTTTACTTATACAGCATAAGTGGGAATTAAGTGGAAAATAAGTGGGAATAATTAGGGTAACGTGATGGTACCTAGGCCAGAAAAAAAACCCCAAATGGTCAGTTTTGTGACTACGGGAATAAAATTCACTTTGAGGGGGGGTGGGAAAAAATCCTGCTTGAGATGGATGTAAAAGAAATGCCAGAGTGAGAAGCAGGGAGGTGAAATCACAATAACCCATCCAGTCTAGGAAGAGTGTTTGTAGATGTGCTGTGGGTTCATCCACAACAGCCCAGAACTGCAGTAGGCTGCACAGCAAATGTGCCAGTTCATACTGGGATGTCCTACATGCTAGAAATAAAGGGTGATGATCCCTGTGAAGCTGGAACTCAGGCAGGGTGAAAGCAGTCAAGGACAGATACTGCAGAGCTGAAATGACTTTTAAAGCACAGAGTTAAACGTTTCCATGAGGTGAACCAATTTAGTAGGATCACATCATAAATCAAACACCCTTTTCTTATGTTTCAGAGCCCCCACTTTGAGTTGTGCTCAGTCAAACCCTTTCAGCAGCTAACACAATGATGCAAATGTACACAAATCTAGGTCTAAATAATGAGATCTGCAATAGATGCAGTCGTTGAAAATCCCATGGATTTTCAGGCAAAATGAATGTTTTACACAGAAGAATTTGGAAGAAGAAGAAAACACACCTCATTTTATGCATTTCTAGTTGGCAAAGACAGAACAGTCACCTGAGACAATTCAACTGTCACTTGGAAAGGCATTGATAGACCCTTCTGATAGATATAAATATCTATAAATGGGTAGCAGTAGTCATTGTGTGCAAGAACAATAAGAAACCACAGTCTGGGATGACTGCTAATTCAAATTTCAAAGCACCGAGAATAAACCCTGGTGTTCAGATGGGTGTAATTTATGCAGAAGGTGGGTTGAAGAGCTGTACTAAGTGTTCTGAGAAGTCACCGAGAGATTATTTTACATTATGATTTTGAGGTGAGTTTTCTTAAGCCCTTTTTGAGAAGGTGGAATTGGGTGAAGGTGTTTTCAGATAAACTAAAGAGCAGAGAGACAACTATTGGTGCTGCTTTATCGGTATAAAGTCACATTTTGCTGTTTGTAAAGTGACAGGCAGTGAGGCAGCAGGTTGGGACACTGGCTTGTTAAACTAGGATCAGAATAATGCTCATGCTACTTCATTAAGCCCTGACTTGATCAAGTTTCCAGCTGATACAATAAACCATAATGAAAGAGGTTACTGATAAATTGCTGATGAATCTACGGAGGTGGCCGAACGGTCCCGTGGCATCAGCTTTTGTAACTTCCAGATGCTGCATGACATTGATGAAAGCCTAAAGAGGAGTTATTTTTTCCCCCAGCAAAAGGCATTGCCACCTATGCACCCAAAGACAATGAAATGGGAGTAAAGCAAGGGGTCTGAGTTAGAAAAGAGGGGGAAAAAGTGAAAGAGAAATGGGTGGGAAGCCAACCTGGCTGGGGCCAAACGTTTACAGGTAGGAATTAGGCTGTCAGGAGGGTGAGGAATTGGTATGAGGAGAGGATAAAGCCCTTACAGATGCAGGAGGCACATGGAATGGGAATTTGTATTTCATCTACGCGATTTATCCACTTACGTGACAATAGGAATCGAACATGAAGTGAAGAGACTGAACTCGTCTGCGCTGCAATCGGGGTCACAGCAGCAATTGACATCACACTGTGCCACCAACAGGTCACAAACACACAGCTTGGCAACTGGCGGAGAGATTTAAATTAGAATTAGAACTTTACAGATGACAGCATGTTCCCTAACACTTTTATTTTTCACCTCGCCTTATTTTTGACAACGGTCAAAAGTCTGTATCCAAATTCACCTGCTTTTTGCCATTTCTAAGTCAGTTTTTAAAGCCATCTTTTCTGCTGTTTAGCAATTCTATTTGGAACACAACACCACCAAGGGCACGCTAAAATCTGCTGGTGTGTTCCCTGTGAAATTAGAAAAGGGAACTGAATAGGAATTTTAAAGGTAGGAAAATGTACTCAGCCCTGCAGAGGAACAACAACAACAAAAGGACACAAACCAGGGATACTTATTGACTTGTTTCAGTTAATTGGGGAGAAAAAAGAAACGTTTTGATAGAGCTGTGAGATGTTTACAAGTATTGAGCAAGTCCCAGGGTCCAGCGATGTATTCTCCTGCTGTGCCAACATAACCACAGCTGACGACTCTGAAATGGTTTTTCTGTCTTTAAATACTGTGAAATGTAATAATGCAGGAAGGAATTGCTAGCAATGCTGTAGACTGTCTGGATAAAACAGTTTGCAACTTCTTAAGACATTCTTAGGTTTTCAAGTTTATAAATTGAAATAACAGATATTGTCCTACTGATCTGCTTAGGAGAGTGGCTGTTCTATAATAAACCTAAACTTAAGAATAATACAGAATGTAAACCAGGAAAACCAGCACTCTGGAGGCAAGACATTCAAAGAACACTAATCTTCACATCTACTGCTTCTTTTATTTCAACATGACTGTTGCCTGTTTCTCTACGGCCTCCTGGATGCTCTCTGACCATCTGAACAGTATCCAGGTACTTCCTGGAATCTCTGAAGTTCTGGCTGTTCTGTCAGCTGAGTTTAGCACTGGAATCCTTAGCTCACCTTGTAAACAAGAGATGTTTAAACACAGATGATTAGATTGTGAGGTTATGTCTCTGAGATCAGGGGTTTAAGTCTCTTTTCCCTAAGACGTACGTACTGCGCCATGATTAATTTGGCAAGCAATCTAGGCAAGCTGAACTGGTGGCAACAACACCGGGAAATCAAGTTAAATAAAAATACACCTGCCAATGAGAAGAGAGTGGAAAACACTTTCTGAGAGCACAGTAACCACTCTGTGGTCTGTATTGCCATAGCACTGCTACGTACCCACAGAGCTGGGGGCTGAATGAGGAGCCGTGGGGCAAAGTGTGTGCAGGCACTTTGGTGTGGAAGGGGAGAGGTCCAAGCACATGCAGGGGGAGTCGGGGTGCCCTGGGCGAAGCCAGACTCGGCCCTGGGGGCTCGGAGGGGGGTGCTGGGTGTGCAGGAGAGCCCTCAGTGCCCGCTCTACGCGCTGGGACCAGCGTGCCCAGTACCCGAAGGCTCGGCAGGGTTTGGCGAGCCTGCCCTTCTGAGGAGGCTCCGAGCCTTGGCTGGAGTGGGGAGCTGCTAGAGGGGGGAGCTCAGAGCCGCGCTGCAGCACAGCCCCGGGAAATCCCCGAGGAACCCCAGGGAGAAGCGGGGCAGTTGCCGCGCAGGCTCCTCCCAGCCCGGGGCGGCTGCACTGGGAGCCGGAGAGGGACCGAGGGGCATCTAGAGGACTCTCAGCAAATTTGACTTTGAGCTCAGCCTATTGTAAAAAGGGCAAGAACATCAACATTCTTAGG
>JANHFX010022251.1:0-18482 GCA_027560015.1 Chloroceryle amazona
CGTCAAGGGGGCCATAACATGGGGCAGCCTGTGCAACGGGAACTGCAAAGCTTCTGCCATCCTCATCAAACCAGCTCTGTACCATTAGTACTCTTTCCTCCTCCTGTCTCCACTGGGCACATGGCCACACCAGTGCCCTGCTGAGGCCTGTTTTGCTGGCTGCGGGGCTGGGGTGAGTGGGGTTGTTCCTGTATATAAGGGGCCACTTTCTTTTATTCTTCTCTTGAAAAGTAGCAAAGGTTTTTGCTTTGTCTCTGGCATTTCACCTGTGGTGGGTTTTAGGGATCATTATTAGAACAAGTTATAAACTGTGGTTTCCAAACCTGTTCCTTCTGGGGTGAAAATTGTGCTCAGAAATCGAAAAGCCTCCTGAACTAGCAAGGTCTGATTCTCTTTTTCACTTTGATGTTTAGATGACTTCAGAAGTAAAAAAACAGTGATCATGAGTTAACCTGATCTAAGCTGCTTTGAGCAAGACATGTACCCCCCATACCCCTGTTGTAGTCTGGGTTCAGCCAGCCTGCAGAATAAAATTGCTTTCAGAACCTGCACAGATATGTGCAAATGTCCCTCATTTGTTTGGGAACTTCTCACAACTGCTGCCCGTTTCATGCCAGGATCAGACAGGGGGCTCCTGGTGCAGCAAGAAAAGACTTTCAAAAGAAAAAAAAAAATCATAAGACTGAAAACTTTCACTTAAAACTTTCACTTAAAGAAGAGAGTTGGTTTTCAAGGTAGGGATCTATCTCCAGTGTGGTGATATCTCTGTGCCCTGGATAGCTCAACAGTGGACATGGTACCTGTGAGGTGGTCTCCCAGTGCTGAGAAGAGGGGTTGATGTCTTGCTGGCTGCACTCACCTTGTTAACACAGCCCAGGATGCACTTCACCTTCGACACTGCCAAGTGTGCATCGTTGACTCCTGGGCAAACTACTGTTTGCCAGGAATCTCAGGCCCTTTTCTGTTGAGCTTCTCCCTTCCAGTTAGGTTGCTCACCTAGACAGGAGCGCAAGCGACTTTTTAACCAGCAGATGTATCTCTCAGTCCAAAAATGCCACTCTCAAGTCAGCTCAAACTGGGAAGCCTTTCTCAACCAGCAGACCCTCATACAATCACCTCTCTATGCATCCGGGCTGCAACCTCACAGATGCTTCCAGAGCAGCCAAGGCTACCTGTGCAGCCTCTTCAGGAACATGGCACTGCCATAGCTCTACAGGGTGCCTTGGGACCTTGGTCACAGATCTTGGCCTGAGCGTCCCAAGCTGTTCAGGATTCACAGCCACAGGCCTTCCCTGAGCTCAGCTTTTCCTCCAAAGACAGTGGAGAGGAACTGCGGCTTCTTTCAGATCCTAATCATAGACTGGTTTGGGTTGGAAGGGACCTTAAAAGATCTAGTTCCGGCCCCCCACCATGGGCAGGGACACGTCCCTCTAGACCAGGTTACTCAAAGCTCCGTCCAACCTGAAGTTAAACAGTTCCAGAGATGGAGCAGCTACCACCTCTCCAGGCAACCAGGCCAACCCTGGGGGAGGTGAGCTCTTCCTGTCCCAGGGAAATCTGTCATCCCTTGGGCAGGTGTGTCTCCTAGCCCAGGAGAGGACCTGCTTAATAAATCTACTTTCCCCCAGGCCCACCACCCACAGAGTGATCCCCACACACTTAAGAGCAGTGTCGCAGGGTCAGGTAGACACAGAGCAGCAAAGTCTGGTTCCAGGGTTTATTGCAGCTGATTCCTCCCACTGTGGGTAGCAGAGCTGTGGGGCGTACAGGGCCCAGGGAGGGAGCAGGGCCTGAGCAAAGCGGGGATACACGAGGGCACGGGGGGGATCTTGCACTGACTCCCCCTCCCCAGGACAGGAGTGGGTGCACCCACCCCAAACCAGTGCCTGCGCCCCAGTGCCAGCCAGCACCATGGCACTGGGCAAAGCTGCCCATGTGCCTGGGGCTCCGGGCGATTGCTCCTGAGCCCCAGAGCTGCTGGGTTTCAGCTGGGGATGGTGCAGGAGCTGTTGGCAGCTCAGGATGTGCACTGGGACAGGCACAGGGCTGTTGGCAGGCACGGGAACGGGACACTGGGCTGGGGACGGTGGCACTCCCACAAATTCCCGGGAGGCTGGGCGCTGCGGCACGGTCAGCACACGTCTGTGGGTTTGACCAGGATGAGGGAGGATGTGCAGTCAGCGCTTGAACAGATTCCTGGCCAATAGATGTACTTATAGCCATTGAGCAGGACGTTCTGGCACTTGTCGTACCACCAGCCCCCGTAGCTGGCGCAGTTCCCGCTGTACTGGTCCTGGTCCTTGTCGACTGTGCTGAACTTCATGTTGTCGTGTATGCCCCCCTTCTTGGGGTGATAGCCAGTCAGATAGTCATCCCCTTCACCAGAGTACCGGCCCAGCCTCAGCGGGTACCCGCTGGCCTCGCTCTCCACGCTGAAGATGTCGTACTCGGCGTAGTGGGTGACGTTGGCTTTATTCTTCACGACGAAGCGGACCTTGTAGGTGTCCTGCTGAGTCAGCAGGTGCAGGTACTCGGTGCCCAGCCAGTGATCGCCCTGCACGTTCCCGAAGCCGTACTTGTAGGTGGTCCAGGACTCCTTCCACATGATTTCAGTGATGTAAGTGTTTCTCTGGACCACCGTCCAGCCCTTGCCTTCGGTGTCCATGTCACACCACACCACGCGCGGGGGTGACCCTGCCGGCTGGATGACGTACACCCCGCTGGGGCTGTTCTTGTGGAGGTGGCTGCAGTCTGCGGGGAACACTGTGGTGACAGCAGATCAAGCAAGACATGAGGGACCTGTACTAGAGGATGTGCTGGCAGGTAATTATGGGGCAGAGGTACCGATGCTGGATCTCACTGGGCTCTCCACAACCAGTGGAATATATTGGGAATGCCTCTTATCTGCTGGTGATGAAAGGCAAGAATTGCTCTGCTTTGCAGTTTGGGTTTGGAGGCAGAGACCTGTTGTCTCTCTGTGGCTGCAGGCACGGGGACACGCAGCCAGCACCTCAGAGCCTGCCCATGCTGAGTGATGGGCAGCATGGCTGTACCCAAACCTGGCAGCTCCTTGGCTGTCCCCCCGGCACCTGTACTCACCACCCTGGAAATTGGTCGCACGTGCTGGGCTCATGCAGAGGAGAAGCATCCCCACCACGGCAGGCAGGAGAATGAGGTCCCTGTGGAGCCGGTGTGTCCCATCCTGGAGCCCTGGGGAGAAAAGTGTCCATCTCCATCAGGATCCCTGGGCAGCCCCCAGCCCTTGGGGAGCTCAGACCAAGGAAGGCAGAGCCTCGGGGTGCTGGCAGGAGCAGGGTGCTCCTGAGGTGGTGGGAGCTGCAGGGGTGAAATGAGGTGAGAAATGGTTTTGCCACCCTCCTGGTCAGCTCTTTTCCTGCAGCCCACAGAAACCTGCAGCCACATTTTCTCATGTTTCTCCTAAATGTGGTTCGAGGGTTTTTTTTCTACAGGTCTGGAGGCAAAAGGATATTTTTATGGAAAAGAAGTAAGTCTGTAGTAAGGGCACCCAGAGCAAACAGTTCAAAGCACTGCAGCCAAGTTTGGTGTATAAAACCTGGTGCTCCAGGTGCAGAGCACACGTTCCACAGGGCTGCAGGAGATGGCCCAGTGGCAGCAGCAGAGAACTAGGAAGAAATGGTTGGGTGGAAGGGGGAGAAGTGGGATGGGTGCTGGACATTCTCCTCAGCTCCTGCTCCTCTGGTCCCCCACTGCTGTCACTTAGCTTGGTTTTCCACCTGCATGCCCCAGAGCTGAGAGTGCTGCAGAAAAGGAGCTGTGAGGAAGAGGAGAACTCACCCATCACTGCGGTGCTGCTGAGTGGACGCCGGGAGCCTGAGCAGTCAGTCCCGCTGCTCTCCACTCCATGCTGGCCTCTGCCCCTTTATACTTGGGTCTCTCCCTGTACACACCTCCTCTGCAGGAGGATCTCAGCTCCCCTGTTTGCACAGACAAAGTTAATCATTGTGTGCCCATCTGGTGGCTTCTCTTTGCTCAAGATTACACAAAGAGGACTTCAGATGTTTTACCTGAGAAAAAAACAAAATTCTCCAACCCTTCCAGCTGTGGGGCGATTATCAGCTGCAATATACTGGACCTGCCCAGGAGTTACACCTTTCTGGAGATCTACCAACTGCTGCAGGGCAATAAAGGAGCTAAAGGAGAGAGGAAAGGCAAACAGAAGGGGTGTTGAACATCAAGGAAACAGGGTAAATTTGTATCAGCCAGAGATCAAAGAGGCTAAGACTTGCAGGCAATGGTTTGTCAACAAGTTACCAGCACCCATCATGTCATGATACTTCTGCTACAGCCAGAGGTCTGTCTTGCCCTTGCCCTCCCTCCCTGCAGAGAGCTGTCAGGAAATCAGCCCCACTGGGCTGCAAACACTGATACCTTTTTGCCCTCAATCAGTACAGGCTGAAGGCTGAAGGCAGAGACCTTTCCTAGGGACCAACCCTGACCCCTAGATGCTTGTGGCAGCTCAACAGGGGGTTGCAGCAAACCCTTAGGACTGGGTTGGAATCTTCTCCTTGTTCCCCTCTTCTTTCAATCCCTCTTTTCATACAGTGCCTTGGGAGGCATCAGCTGGTCCTCACCCATCACCTGCAGGCTGGCTCTGCTGGACCCATGTTGGGACAGTCCTGTTGGGCCAGCTCATACTCCTGGGTGTCACTAGGGGTGGATCTTTGGCTGGCTGCAGTATGCTCTGTCTTCTAGAAGGTGATGCTTCCATTGGCAGCACATCCCACCCTCAGTGAGGGCAGGGGATGAGCAAGGGTGCAGATCCCTGTCTCCATCTGCACAGGAGGCTCAGTCCCCTCTGATTCTTCTCCCTCACACTGGAACTCAGCTCTGCTTGCCACCCCTGCACGCTTTGGCTGGGCTCGCTGCTCTGAGGCTGCCTGTGCCCTGTCATCACTCCTCCAATGGCCAGCAGCGCAGGGAGGGCTCACCATGGGGTCCCTGCTGCAGGGACCTCTTTGACAGCTATGGAGGGAGGGTGGCAGGAGGCACCAAAGGGTACCAGCAGGTAGAGCCACCCGTGCCCACGTGCAGTGACAGACTGGGATGTCAGCCACAACTTGGCACCTCAGCTTTGGTGCCAACACTTGGTGCCCCAGTAGGCGTGAGAATCCAGGCCTGTTCCTGTGTGGTTTCGAGGGGCTGGATGGGAAGACCCTGTTCATCTTGTTGAAATTTGACTGCCAAAAATGTATCAAAGACAGATGTTTCAGCCTCAGGTTATCTATCATGGGAGTTTGGGAAGCTCTTGTAAAAAAAAAGGTGCTTCATTAAAAGGAAACTGCTGAGGAGCACTCTTGGCTCAGGTCTAGGATCTTCATTGCTGTCCAACAGCAGGACGGGTACTGCTGCAACGTGGAGTTGGTGAGAATCCTTTTTTCCATTAAACATATGCAATTTTGGAGCTGCCAAGTTTACGATGGGCTGGTGTAGGGCAGGGAAAGACATGCCCCTTGGTGAAAAACGTCCTCTTTGCTGTACTGAGAGTTGTTTAGTCTTGGAGAAACCCAAAGCAGGGGCTGGGCAGGGCACAGTGAGGCGCTGGCACGGTGGCAGAGTGTGCTGGTGCTGGGCCCTTCACCACCACCTGCTGGTCTCCTGGAAGACAGCAGAGGTGGCAATGCCACCTGGGGAAGAAGGCAGCATGGGGCCGAGCTACCAGCACCAGCCTTGAGGCAGCAGAGCCTGTTCAAGTCCCTGGAGATGCCGTGGAGCATCTCGGGGCTGGTGCAGGGACACACTCCAGCAGCTCAGCAGCTTCTGCTATCAAACTATCAACCAACACCTCACTGTGGTCCTAGATCAGCGTCACTGAGTTATGAGGTAGCATTGCCAGGCTATGTCACTGCCCTCCTTCGCACTGCCCACCCATTCCTGTACCATTTGCAAGTCTGGCTTCAGACTGGACTGCTCGATGTCCGTTAAACATTTATTCCAGTTAACCCACAGCCACCTTGTTAACTGAGTTTGCAACCAGCTCTGTGATAAGTGCTGCTTCCCAGGTTACTCAGAGCTGTTAAGTCAGAGCTAAACCCCCCAGCAGCAGACCCTCAGATTCAGCACCAGTATGAGACTCCTTGGGAGGCTGTGGGACCTGCCCCACACTGGCACTGGGGCAGCAGCTCCACACGTGTGGCTGCCCTGTGAGATGGGTTCACTCCTGGAGGGCTGACACCAAGTCAAGCAGTTACATCACCATGGAGGGGATCAGGGCCAGAGACGAGGTCCCACTGCTGCCCTGGTGTGTGATTCACCATTCTAGGGTAGGCAAACCTTAAAATGTGTCTCCAGCATGGCCCAAGCCACTGGATGTCCTCACAGGGTTTGGCATCAAATCCCGTAAGTAATAAAAACCTTAGGAAAAATCCTTATCAGGAGCATTTATCAGTTTGGTGGAATTCCGTGTGAACATCAGATGCTGTTTGCTGAAGTTTGTCTGGGACCTCTTATCAGAGAAACCCAACAGCTGGTGTGTGAGCAGAAGTGCTCCTGGATGAGTGCAAACAAACCATAAATTTCCATCCCTGATGACTGGAGGACAAGTGGTGTAGTTTGGTTCAGCTGGCCCCACCTCACCCTCTGAGCCCTATATAATGGCAGGGTTGGAAACTCTTCCACCAAAGCTCCTGCTCCGCAGGGTCCTCGCAGAGACAGCATGGGTGAGTGTGGGGTGGGATGGCACCGAAGCGTGTGGCTGGGAATTCCTGCCTCTGGGCTTCTGCTGCCCACACTTCAGCTCTGCTTTTCCCACTGACTGTTTCTGGCCTCGGGAAGGTGGGAGGACCCTGTTCCTGCTGTATCCCCCCAGGGCTCTGTGACCTTCCTGCTCTTCACTCACTCTCATAATTCCTGATCTCAGGCAAAATCATCTTGCTCTGGCTGGCGTTGAAAAGGCAACGTTTATTTAACTTATGTTTGTGCCAGAGCACAAATTAATGCATTAATCACCCATCATCCTCAAAAGTCCTTCAGGGTACTGCAGCTGGGGGGACAAGCTGTAGACACAAATCTATGGCTTTGAACAAACTGGTGGGGAACATCCTGATCTGGTCTGGTCTGAAGGAGTCAAATTGCTCAGGTTTTCAGATGCTGACAGAAGCCATCCTTTTGTCCTGGGTTGGGTTTGGGTTAATTATCACAAGCAGCTGCTGGCCCAAGCAGCTGGGAGAGGCCACAACTCTTCAGGGATAAACAGCTGAACCAGTGCATGGGAGAGGTGATACCA
The DNA here is from genome assembly GCA_027560015.1 of Chloroceryle amazona. Taxonomy (NCBI): domain Eukaryota; kingdom Metazoa; phylum Chordata; class Aves; order Coraciiformes; family Cerylidae; genus Chloroceryle; species Chloroceryle amazona. The sequence continues at coordinate 7,265 of JANHFX010022251.1, forward strand.
TACTGAGTTCCTGACCCTATATAAGGGGAGGATAAGAGGCAGGGCTGGTTTTAGCTTGCTTTGCTGTGACCAGAGCAAGGAAAGTTGGCATCCTGGCTTCTTTTGTTCACTTTGTCTACCATTCCAGGAGTAGTAGTGGTGTTTTCATCTCTCTTGGAGTTGTTTTATTAAGCTATCCTTATCTCAGCCTCACCCCCACTCCAGGTCTCACCTTTTTTCTTCCTCCCAATTCTCCTTTCTATCCTATTGCAGGGAGGTGGGTGAGGAAAGTGGTGAGTGAGTGGCTATGTGGTGTTTAGCTGCCAGGAGAGGTTAAACCACAGCACCTTTAAAGCACAGAATGCTGTGACTGCTCAAACTGGTAAGCTTGCATTTTCAAATTCACCATGTGTCTTCTTTCTCCAGCTGCTCGTCACTCCAGTCTTCTGTTCTTCACCTCTGTGCTGGCCCTGCTAGCCCCTCTTCTTGCTCTCAAGATTGAAAACCTGAAAAGATTGAAAGCAAATTTAAATGACATCGTCAATATCCATTCAGGTGAGCCCCATCTGGGTGTGTTTTCTCTCTTATATCTCTAAACTCAGATCACCCAAACATCAGGAGCTCTCACCTCTCTGCACGGAGAGGGAGATGTGGAAAATAATCTTGGTGTGTGGCAGTCATGCTCAGAAATAAAAGGAACCCAATCAAATCTTCTTTCAATTTCAGTTCTTAACAAATCATAGAATCATTTTGGTTGGAAGAGACCTTTAAGGTTGATCATCAAGTCCAATGTAACCAGCCATCACAAGATTTGGTAGCTCAAACCTCTTTGATATTGACAAGAGCATATGTGGCAGCTCTTTACTAGAGAGCTGTAGATATTCAAAGGAAGACCTTTTCTCTTATCTGTAGCCCTGAAACTTCAGAGAAAGTCTGTGTAAGTAACCAATCAGAACACTTTCTGAGGCGTGCACAGGGCTAAATGCTATGAAAATCTCGTCACAGCATCAGAGGCTCTCAGGGAACACTATCCTATGAAGATGGGTGCTGTGATTCTCTTTAAAAAGATCATTTCTGTCTCATGCTTTGAGCTCATTTTATCTCTGAACATTTCTGAAGCTCTTTATGAATCAAGTCAACATGTGAATCCCTTCAGTCACCACTGAAGAGCAATGAGGGTTTACAGCAACATCACTCAACAGTTTAATCTTAGTCTGGAACCACATAGTCTGTTTCCTTCTTGATTCTTCTTCTCTAGCAATATCTCCTTGCATTCATCACTACCCCTTAGATGTACAGTCCACTCCATGCAGCTCTATAAAGCCAGATGTTGAGTGGACCAAACAGGCAGCTGCTCAGTGACTGCAGCGTTACCCTTCTGAGAAACTCACCCCGTTGAAGAGTTTATGACAAAAAACTACCCTAGAGGAAGGAAAACGAGCCCAGTGGTATTGTTCAAGTGCCCTGTGAAACCTCAGTGCTGAAAAAGGGAGGCTGGAGTTGCCTCAGTGCTGTGGTACAGGGCTGCTCATCTCGCTCTTTCTGGTTTTCCCAATGAAGATGGAGAGAACATGCGGAGGAGCAGAGATGCTGAGCTTCAGCGGATACAGCGGAGCAGTAAGTGTCCCCAGCACCCTGCAGGGAACAGGGAGAGCTGTAGGCACCAGCGGCGGGTGGGCAACAAGATTGGGCATAAGCTGGCTCAAAACCCTGGGGGCAAAACTCAATGTTCTCCTCCACAGTGCATGCCAAGGCCACTCAGGCATCACTTGTTACTAGTGATAACTTCACACTGAACTGGGCCTTACCAGACCCCAAAGGACTTTGCAACCATTACTTGCATGCCACAGGTCCCCTTCACTGCTGGGAAGCTCTACACAGAGCAAGCAGAGGATGTCTCCCAAGCACACTTGCTGGGGTTTCACAGATGGCCACGGAGTCTGATACCAAGGGAATGAGATTTTCTCCTTCCTGACCCCAGGGCTGCAGGAACCGCTCACTGGCTCATTTGTAGGGACACTTGTATCCTCATGAGGGAGGAGAAACTTCAGAACATTGGGAAAGGCTGAGGAAGCAAGAGCCTGAGCCAGAAGAAGCAGCAAATTCTCTGCTTCTACCTTCCAAATATATACAGTCTCTTAATTGCTGCACTTCCATTAGAGAGGTTTTCTGCTTTTACACTCACAGTAAGAAACCCAGAGACAGACTTTTTACTACCCTGGCAAAATCCCATGTATGCCCATACTCTAGAAATCCCTCTCCCAGGGACAGAGAAGCAGACTGGGGTGTTGCTGTGCCTCTTGGTCTTCTGTGTTCTCTCCCACCCCAGGTTGGCCCAAGGACTGCAGTGAGGTCCCTGCTGGCAACCCCAGTGGTGTCTACGTCATCGAGCCCACAGGACTCCACCCCATCGTGGTGTACTGTGAAATGAGCGTAGCAGATGGGGGCTGGACGGTCCTCCAGAGGAACCAGCAGAACACAGAGATCATCTGGGCTGAGTCCTGGAGCACCTACAAGTACGGCTTTGGGAATGTGCAAACCGACTACTGGCTGGGCACCGAGTACATCCATCAGATCTCCAAGCAGAAGGTCTACCAGGTCAGGTTTGTCATCTGGGATGCTGCAAACAACAGCAGTTTCGCAAACTACAACCTCTTCAGTGTGGAAGATGAGTCCCAGGGCTACCGACTGAGGCTGGGAACATACTCAGGGACAGCAGGGGATGCCATGACATCAAACAGTGCTTCCTCCCTGCACGACAACATGAAGTTCTCTGCTAAAGATTTGGATCAGGACACTTACAGCGGGAACTGTGCCTCCAGCTACGGGGGTGGGTGGTGGTACTCGGCGTGTTACGCTGTACGGCTGAACGTCAAGGGGGCCATAACATGGGGCAGCCTGTGCAACGGGAACTGCAAAGCTTCTGCCATCCTCATCAAACCAGCTCCCTACTGTTAGTTTCATTTTCATTTCCTTTCTTTCCAACCTGAGGCTAATGCTGGCTCTGCAAAGAGATGGAAAAAGGCAAAACATGTCATGGCCAAACCTAGTGTCCTAGGGGTCTTTGCTGAGTTTGGTCATATGCTAGCTGCTGAAGAAAATAAAGCATTTTCCACTTCTCCCTCTGGTAGATTCCCTCTGCTTCTTGACTGTGCCTGTATCCTTTTGTTCCCAGTCAGATCATTTTAATTATGTTAATATTCAGAACAGTCTCTTGCAAAATCTGGAGTTGCTGGATCTGTAGTGCTTCATGTAAAATGTGGAACAGCCAAGCCAGTGGACCTGTATGGCTTTGTAAGGTAATTTACATCCTTGACTTCAGACAAGCTACGTAATTTTCACTTGCTGAAGGTCTTCATGTGCACAGTCAAATTCCCACTCTGTACTTTCTACATTTCAGGCTTGAATAGTTGTTAAATATTCAAATAAACATGTATTCAAAAAAAACCTGTCTCAAGTGTAAAAGTCTCTTTCAAATCTTTGAAGTGCTCACAGAGGTTAATGTGATAGAAGGTTTCCAGTAGGACAGGCACTTGGGACTGCTACATAAGGTGGTAGAAGCTGCATCCCTGGAACTATCCCAGGTGAGGTTGGCAGGGGTTCTGAGTGATCTGCTCTGGTTGCAGATATACCCTGCTCAGTGCAGGGGGTTGGACTGGATGAGCTTGAAAGGTCCCTTCCAACCCAGTTTATGATAAATAAAACTTGAGATACTACATGTAGATTTCTGCTTTGGCACATGTGGTTTTGCACAAGCATAGGAAGTGTCAAAGTGTTGTGAGCAGCTGCGAGGTTTAGGTTTTGTTGTCCATGCAGCTCCCATCAGCCCTAAGCTCTGTGAGGAGTCCATCTCCTGAGCCAGGACCATGATGACTTCCAAGACGTGACAGCATAGAGGGAAGGCACCATCCTGCTTTTGCGATTTTGAAACTGAAAAGAGATTTAAAGCTGCTGTAAAATTGCTAAAGGACCTCCCAGTTCCTTCAGTCCATCCTTCTGGCACCTGCAGGACCATTCCTCCCAAGAAGGGGATTTTGCTGCCATAGCAGCCAGAGGCGTGGTTTGCAGGCGGGCACTGCAGGGTGAGCCCAATGGTACCCTAATGTTCCCCCAGCAGGAGGATGTGACCTGGAAGCTCTCAAACCCAAGGTAAGGAAGAGAAGCAGCCTGGCCTCTAAAAGTCTGCATGACTGCTCGTTCCTGTGCCTGGACAGGGCACCCCAAACCACTGCCTGGTCTTTCCAGGAGCTGAAGCACGCAAAAGGCTGCAGGCTTAACACAGTTGGGCTTAACAAAGAAAGGCTGCAGGCTTAGCATGGTTCACATCATACCTAATATGTCCCAGGAAAGGTGATATCTGTGAGGTATTCTATGTCTTCAGGGATTTTAAGACTGTGTGTGAAAGAGGGAGTCAGAGCTGAGTAAAGTGAGGGAGCAGAGGAAGGGCTCAGAAGAGCTCTGGCACGAGGTATCAGCAGGGAAGTGAACAGACAAACATTTGCATTGATTTATGTCAGGGCTCAGCATTACAGCTCAGGAAATGCAGAAGTCTTCAAGCAGGATCTGTTTCCTCTGCCAGCGTCAAGCTTATGGACACGATGGATCCCTCGTTTAGACCATCAACCCACCAATACAAAGCAAAATATCATGGCGTGACAAATCATGACAACTCTCCTGAAAGGATCGACATATTCCCTTCTTTGAGGGAAGAAGCCCAGCAGCAGATGCCATTCACTTCAGCTTCCAGCCACCATGGTATTGGTGCTAAAAATGCCTCCAACGGTGTCTTTGGCTCGGTGAGATGAGATCTTTCTTCCTCATAAATAAAGAAACATAGGCTAGCAAATAAAAGTTGAGGAAAACAAATCTTGTATTACCTTGTTATGCATGTGGGGGATTTTTTCACACTGTGGTTTTACTGGGTCTGTGTGTCTGCCTTTTAAAGTGTATTTTTCTCCCTGCCTCCTACCACCTCCTGTTCAAGCCCCCTTTGCAGTGAGTCATGAGGTGCGTGACAGGCAAGAGGAGGCAGCTGCCAGCTCAGAACGAAGCCTGTACTCAGTGTAGGAGATAATAACTTAAATAAAATGTTCTCAACTGTCAAACTTGGAAATTTTTTGTTGCATTTAGAAATCTTTTTTTGGCTAACTCTTTTGCCTTGAGATTGGTTTGGAGACATGTGATTAAAGTGACCCTCTGCTCATGCCCCCTCCTCCTGGCCCATGTACCTGGCCGTGCACCACTGGTATGGTGGAAGGCAGCAGAGGCAGCAGCTCCCACCTGCATTGTGATCCCCTCAGCATGTTCGCCTTCCGTGACGGGAAGGATGACACCATCCTTGCAGTGAACCTCTCTAGCTAGGAGCAGAAGAGTCTCTTTTGTGCCATGTCCTCTTGTTATCCCTAAACAGTGTGACTTTTGTCAAGTGATGCCTTGCTTTTGCTACAAACTCCAAGGCTGCTGTGTTTCTTCTGCCCTTTCCAGAGAGGCTCGAGCAGCTTGTCCCATAATAACAAACACATGACGTGGCAGGCTGGTCCTCTCCAGCAGAGTCCTCTTTCTGGACAAGCAAGCTAGAAGTCATCACCATCATGAAATGCACTGAAAATGCAAAGCCAACGTGAAAAGAAGTGATTTGAGAAATGTAGAGTCTCAATGCTTACATTTCTCATGGTCCCCAGAGGGTGCTCTCACCCCAGGGTTTACCAAGCAGCTTCCAGCATGAAGGAAGTCGTGAAGGCAAGGAGAGACCAGAAATGCTGCCTAAGGAGTCCAGCTGCAGGATGCAATTCTCTCTTCCATGTTCGTTGCTCTGTCCTGCTGCCGCAAGGAGCACCAAGAGCCCATCAGCACAGGCTGTACACACAGGAGAGGGTGAGCAAGGCCTTCTGAGGAAGAAAGCACCAAGAATCTCATTACATGGACATACAGTAGGAAATGTCTTTCCAGGCAGAGAGAATACAATCAGTTCTCTCTCAACTAGGGTTTCCCAGCCTTTTCCAGAGGATTTAATTATTTGGGGTGCCACCGTCTCTTTTGGAGAAGAAACAGCTATTCTACCTTCCCCTAAAAGCTTTTGCTACCTTCCCTTAGCTGTCACCTTGTGATCCGATCCACTTCCACTCTGTGCTTGGCACTTCCCCTCCCTGTGAGCGTGCCCTTGGACCTGAAGGCCACATCAGGTGCTGTCTGTGAGAAGAGTGGCTCTTGGCAGCTGGCTGAGCAGAGGGATGCACAGCACAATGTGATGCGGACCCTTTGTGCCATGCCTCCATCTCCACCTGCCACAGTGCTCTTGTGCACGGGGGCTCCATCCCTGGGGTCTCCTGGTTGTGGGCTTGCAGGAATACCCAGCCTGCTGCCATGGCTGAAGTGGCTGCTCGGGTTCCTTTGTGCCTGTCTGCCTGCTGGGGAGTGGAGAGGTGTTTCCAGTGCCCTAGTGAGGCCATATCTGGAGTATTGTGTCCCTTTCTGGGCTCCTCACTTTAGAAGAGAGGAGGAACTGTTGGAGAGAATCCAGCAGAGGCTACAAAGATGCAGAGGGGCTGGAGCATCTCTGTGCCAAGGAAAGGCTGAGAGCCCTGGGGCTGTTCAGCTGGAGAAGAGAAGCTGAGAGGGGAGGATCAGTGCTGATCAATAGCTAAATGGTGGGGGTCAGGCTGGAGGTACCTCTCACCCTGAGAGTTTGGAAGGTTTTATTCTGTGTTCACCAACTCTTGTCCTCGCAACAGGAGGATGAGGGTGAGTTTGTACCTGCATCCTGAGCTCCCATGAGTCATCTTTTCTTCGCACACGCAGAGTATGTGGAGCATGAATTGTAATAGTTCCAGTCCTCCAACAGTTTATCCAATTCCTTGCTGAATCCATTTAGACTTCTGGTTTCACAAGATTCTGAGATCAACTTGATGGCTGTTCCTTTGCCTGGTGCCCTAGGCACTGGTGTTGTGAAAAGTGCTGAATAACCATCCTCTAATAACCACTCTGTCCCTGCTGCATCAGTGTCTGTAGCTCTACTGCTTACCACCTCCTTCATCTCCTTTCTAATACCATGTCCTGGTTTCTTTGGGACACAATCCCAGTCCAGCCATGGTCTGTGGGCTGTTAGCAGTTCAGAGTCAGCCAGGGCAGCTGACCTGAGTTGGCTACAGGTGTTTCCCAGACCAGAACCATCATGCTCAGTATAAAGAGAGAAGTTTGGTGAGGCTACTCCTGCTTCTCCTCATACCTGGAAGTGCTTGCTTGCTGTTCTGCTCCTGAGGGCTGCTTTCCTGCTTGTTGTGATCACTGCATGCTCCTGGGGCTGAGTATAACTTTATATTGGTATTAATTTGGCTGGTTTATTAAATCTGTTTTCATTTCAACCCATGGGTCTCCTCTTTTTTTTTCCTGATTCCTCCTTCTTGGCTGGGGAGGGCTCACTCTGTGAAAGCACAACTGCTGTAGTTTGGCCTCAGATATGGGTTAAATGTAGACATATGAGAAGTCCTGATCTACCGGCCTGTTCTTGCAGGGATGCAAAATACCTCTGATCACCCAGCTTCCTTATCTCTGTGACCTCTTCCAGTTTTTTCTGTAATTTTCTTTAAGCCGGGCACCAAAACTGCTCTCAGCTGTGAGCACCCTCTGGTTTATGTGGTAGCAGGTGATGTTTCTGCTGAAAGCTTATTCCTTCCCTTGCAATTTCTGAAGTCTTTTTAATTTCTCCTGAACCTTCAAATGATGTTTTCAGAGAATTGCCTACAGACTACCCTCAGATCTGCCTCTGGAATGGCAATAGCTTTTTTAGAGTCCACTGCTGTATGCAGTTAGGGAGGTACTTTGCTTTATCCTTATCAACATTGAATTTAATTTGCCATTCTATCACCCACTCACTCTGCAGCCTGAAATGCTTCTGCAGCTTTAGACACCTTTAGATATGACTGTTCTGAACTATTTTTTTTCCCCAGAAGATGTTGTCACTGTGCTATTTACTGCCTCTTCTCCATCACTTCTGAATATGCTGAAAAATCCAGCCCCAGTGGAGATACTGGGGTAGCATCCAACAGGCAACCTCACTGCATTGTGAACATTTACCAATTAGTCTTATCTTTTCTTCCCAGCTTTGCAATGTATTGATCTGTTGGGCCTCAGTGGCTTTGAAAACTCTGATAGATCTTCTTGGAAGTGTTTTTGGATTACACTATATTGATCAGCTCATTGCTGTCCACATACACCACCTCTCCTTCCAACAGCCGTAACTGGTTTCTAAGCCATGGCTTTCTTCTACAAAGTTATATTGACTCCTCCTCAAGTTAGTGTATTTATCCAAGAGCTCCCACAAATACTAATTACAATTTCTACCACTTTGCTGGTGCAGTAACAAGACCCCTGCATAAGGATATCCTTAGATAAATGACTCAGCCTTTCAAAAACTGATGTTATCCGTGCCACATCCATTGCCTTGGTGGGCAAGGAAGAGGTTTCAGTGCGCTGCCAGGAGATCAGGAATGTCCTGGTGGAGTTTGAGGACTGCTAGGCAACAGTCTCTGGGCCTGGAGCTATTCATCTGATGATGATGGGTGAGATCTGTGACTTTTTTTGTGGTTTTTAGATTCCACTTGCTGAAATTCATAATGTTTTCTGTTTATCCTGTTCTTTGAAAGTGCTTTCCCCCTTCTGAATGGCATCTAATAGTTTCCTCTCCTCTGTTTGGTGTCTCTTCTGGCTCTTCTCGCCCTCTCGGTACCTGTCTGTGGTTAAGTTGGCTGTATTTATTTCAAACCTTCCCCACAGTGTCTCTAAATGTCCTCCCTACAGTTTACCCTTTTGCCTGCCCCTTTTAATGTCCCTTTAACAAGTTCTCAGTGGATGTTTCCCACTGTTTTTACCTGTACAGTTTCACTTGTCTCGCTGAACAGGACATATTTAGGCCACCAACTTTGCAGCTTGGTTGATAATGGCTTGATAATTGGCTTCAGTCCTAGTTCCTTTTTTTTTCTTTTTTTTTTTTTCCTAGGATTATGGAGTTTTAGAACTTCAAAAGATGCTCATCTTGAGATACCAAGCTGGGAGCTCTGTGCTCCTCTGCATCTGTTGAATATCTTTCAGGTTTGAGTCCAACTCATCCTCATCCACCACTGTTGACTGCATGTGCCAGCGTCCCAGCGCTGTCTGGGTCAAATGGAGATCTCCGTGCTTGTGCAGGTCCCATCAACATCCAGTTTCTTCAGCTACTAAGAAATCCAACCTTTCTGTTACAACACCGTTCTCCTTCCAGACACAGGCTCTTTCTCCCTGCCTCTGTGTGTGGTGTTGGGATCATTTTGGAGAATTGCTCCAGGGACTCTGATCTCTAACCTCCGGCATGACGGTGACATTTTGGGGCACCTTTGGGGCATCCATCTCACATTGCACTCAGGACCTGGCATTGTACTTTTTAGGAGCCAAACAGCCAGTTACAAAATCCCTCAGCTCTGCAGCCTGTGTGAGACCCCTGCTCTGGTCCACTGCCTGCTGGGGAACGTTCCTTTGTGGAAGCTGTCAACCTTCCCTTGCCTGGGTGCCCTTTGCCCACAAGACTTCCCTCCTCTGCAGCACGAGAGCTTCTGGACCAGCAGTGAGAGAGTGATGATGTCCCTAAAAGCCTTGCTCATCTATTTCTCTGCTTCCCTCAGACATACGTTGTCTCAGAGGACCAAAGTCTGCCGGCAGCCGGTGAACAGATGGCAAATGATGCTGGGCAAAAACATGCGAAGTCTCTTTGCGCAACACGGTCCTGCGCAGAGGAGTGCTCCCAGAAGCCTGCCTATCTCTGATATCTTTGTTTTTTCTTGCGGCTTGCCTAATTCTTCGTTTCCCAGGACACCCACATGCCCATTATTGCTTTAAGAAGTCTGCAGACAGTACTTTTAAAATGACTTCTCAGCATCTTGACAGGCAGCTTGGGACAGGCTGACATAGTTGTAATGAATGACAGAGAAGGGAAGAGAGAGCTACAGAGCAATGCAAGTCTGGCTGAAAAAATGAAGAAATGGTTCCGAAGTGAGGTTTGCACCAGTGTGAAAACTATCCAAACCAGCTATCGGTGTGTGTTCTTCTCCCAGCTCTGACAAATACCCTGCATGGCTGCTCATTCCTCTGGAGCAGCAGCAGGACCCACCTGTGTGGTACGGAGGGTGTTCTGCTCCACCCACGAGCTGGATTAAAGTTCAGATGCCCGTGGCCACCTGTGTCAGCTTTATGTCGCCATTTATCCCGTGTTTCCATCAGAGGAGCCTAAAAGCTGTGCCTGGGTGCCCTCCTGGCATGAGTGCTTGCGCCAGCTGTGGAGAAGGGCAAGAAGTTGCCAGGAACTAGAGGAGGGGGGAAGTGATTTAAGCCTAGAATTGTATCCACCTTGCCCCTCTACGGCTCTGGTCAGTGAGGAGATGCTTGGGATGCGCACGCTAAGCCCTGGCAAGATCTCTCAGTATCGAGCCAAGCTCAGCTGGCACAGAGCAGGGGAGGGGGCCGGTGCATCGAGCCCTTCCCGCATCTCTCAGGCCACCTCGGAGGTGAAGACTGGGTTCATCCGCTGACGCGTGTAAATCCCACCGCACCCGAGCTCGCCCTTGTCCTCTCGCATTCGCCGTTTGCGGAGCAGGCGTTCGCTCGGGGTTGTCGCTCAGCTTGGCGCACGGCTCAGTGACTCGCAGGGGCTCTGTGCTGAGCTGGGCGCCCGTTGCTATAATTTTACCTGTTTGTGTCCCTTAATCTGTATTTGTTCCCTTGGAAGTGCGGGGAGACCCATTAGGGCAGAGGCGCTGGGTAAATACCGCCCGCTCCGCTCCGCTCGCCGCCGGCCGCGGGAGCTGCCATTAACCCCGGGTAAACAGCCGCCCGCCGGCCCCGACCTGCTGGAGGGGGGGGACGGGGGACCCGCAGCCACCCCTCCCCGCTTTGCGAGGGAAATAAAAGCCAGGGCCACCAGGCACGTCGCGAGAGGCCGGTGGCAGGGTGCCGTGGCCCGGCCCGGGGGCGGGATCGGCGGCCGCCGCTATAAGTGGGGCTGGCGAAGGTTCAGCCCGGCCGGTCCAAAGCTGAACCTCCGCGGAGCGTAGAGGAGACGACGGTGGGGTCCGGGGTGGGGGCACGGGTGGGCGGGGTTGAAGGATACGGCGCCCGCCGAGAGCTGGCCTGGGGCATACGCGCGTTCCCTACACGGCGCCGTTCCGATTTTTAGCTCCGGGGCTCCCAAAACGCTTTTTCAGCCCCAGGGAAG
>JANHFX010022252.1:7677-69497 GCA_027560015.1 Chloroceryle amazona
AAGTAGCTTTTGAATTTTCCCTCTTATTAATACTACAGTCTATGCAAGGGAAGTTGAAGGATTTGGTAGTGCTCCCTCCCTGCCTGGCGGAGTGGCTGCCCTGCCCTTCTCTCCAGAAGTAGAGCATGAGCTTCCTATGCTTTGGGGTGGCAGGTCTTGGAACTTTTCCCATAGAGGTATAAAACGCTTTTTTTTTAAAAACCCCAAATTCAGGGTTACCAAGGACACTTTGTGTTCTCCGGGGACAGTTTCCACCTCTCCTTTCCAAACGCTACATGTTGAAAACCACTGCTGTAGGGTCAAGGAAGGAATGAAGAAAATCCCAGACGGGTGGCTGGTGAATCGTTCCTCTGCCTCAGCACGAGTCCCACATTACAGTGAATAGGCTCAAGTGTCTCACAGACTGGTTCTGTTCTGCTGTGTATTTCCTATCGCTGGTATACCAAAAGGGGACAATGAAATGGCTTTTACTGTCTTTTCTGACCCTCACAGAATGCTCAAGGCTGTGCTTTTAAAACACTCTGCAGAGGTATGCCCTGTCTTGGGCCAGCTACTTTGTGTCCCATGACTGCACCTCTGCTGACTTCTCCCTATCTGGTTCTGAATTGTATGGTTTTATCTATCTTCCTAGATCAACCTGAAATTAAGCCCTTGAAGAACATTATTCCTCAGCCATCATGGTGTCCTTTGCCCAATAGATTATTTTATCTCCTCTAACACACCACTAAGCTTTCTGGCATAGAAAGCAGGTTCAGCAAGTTATGCAATTCCAAGAGGGGTTAACTGATCCATTGTGGTAAGTTCTCTTTGCAGGGTTCTTAAAATCAATAGTTGTGCACTTGGGGAAAGGTCTAGTGCCTGTTAAGGCTGGGGACCTACCTGGAGAACACCCTACCAAGACATCCTTTTAGTGTTACAGGTTCCATACCTGCAAGGGTCTCCAGTGACGATGGAAAAATTGCCACTTTTACTGGTAGCAATGTGCCAAGCTCCTCATGACTAAGTGCAAGCCCATGGGAACCCTACCCAAAAATGATTAAATAGCTGGGACATCCTGTAGGACAAAGCTACCATGCTGTGGTGTAAAATGCTTCTTTGAGGGTGGGCTGAGTGCAGCTGAGGCTTTCCTAACAGCTTGTGCTTTACCTGGACAACACAATGCAAAAAAATGGATTCTCATCTCAGTGGGGGAAACTGGGGCAAACTACATCCTGGCCATGGTTATTGTGAGCAGCCTGGTCTTGCTAGATCTTGACTGTATGCTATTGTAAGCTATGAGTACCCGTGGGTGCAGTAATTTACTTGTGACTTGGAGGAAGAGACCCCAGTGACCTCCTCCATGTCTCCCTGTTGTTCCGTGTAACTGGCTACCATTTTCTTGCTACAGAAGAAACTCTTATCTCCTTTCTCCATGCCAACCATGCCTAAGCTCCATGTGTTTGTAGAAAGACAAGTCAATGCCAGCATACGGAAGAGCGCATCTCTGAGCTACCACCTTTGTTCTGTGGTATTTCCAACAGAGAAGCAGAAGCATGGAAATGGAAATGGGGTGAGTAGACCTCCCCATTTCTGGCCACATACTGGTATCCCATGAAGAGGTCCTGCTGCCAAGTGGATGATTCTTACCCCTGGGCTCCCATGCTCCAGCTTCACCCCAGAATCCACTTTTCCATCATTCTTCCCAATCCAGGAGTCTGCAGAGGTCAGTCCAGCAGCTTGCGGGGTGGGGGTGGTGGGGGGGACAGGTTATGGCACAACTTACTCATTTGCTTCAGACTCGGAGCACATCCAGCTTGCTCATGTGCTCTGGCATCAGAGCAATGTGTGCCCTGAGCTGTGCGTGATCCCAAGCTAAGCAAAGCACGACTGTGTTTGCAGTGCCTGTCTTGGGCAAGTGAGCAAGTGTAAGGAGTGTCTCTGGCGAGAGTACGGTAGCCTGATACATGATAGCCCTCAATGACAACTGGGAAAGAAGGATTGACAGACTTGCCATAATTCACAGAAAATAAAACTTGGGCAGGAGAACAACTCCTGCTTCTAGGAACAGTCAGGTAAATCAGTCTGTCACCCAGCAAGGCAAGCCAGGCAGCCCCAGGATCCCTGGATCTGCTACAGACAGGAAACCTCAGCACTTGTTGGAGTCAGGGTGAGAGATGGCTGTGGGTTAACAGGCAAAAGTCACCTCTCTTCTAGATTCACCACTAGACCCGTCCTTATAAAACTCAGCCAATGTGTTTGTCAGAGAAAGTCCTTCCACCCACCCCTGTACCTTAATCCACAGCAAATAGTGTGAACACTTTTTACACATGGCTTTTTAATTCTCATAACAGCTCTAGCTCCCTACCCTACTGTTTTAATGCCTTTGCGGATTCTGTACTGAGCCCCAAAAAACAGATAGGAAAATGCTTTTTGTTTTGATTTGTTTTTTTGGCCATTTACAGCTGAGTTACTCACTCAAACCAGCCTTATTTCATAGAAGTTAGAAATGCTAGTGGATTTTGAGCTGACAAATGAGTATCCTTCAAAGAACAAAGGAAGCCAAATAATGCACCCTGGAGCCTGATGCATATAATTCTTGTTAGTAGCAATTTCTGCTAGCTGTTCAGAGTACAGTTGTGGGTTTTAGAGCTTCAATGACTTAACCAGACTTTTTATGAGGACACAGTATCTAGCAACTCCAACTACAAAACAATGCAAGTTTCTAGAGGCAAAGCTTTGGCTGCTGGTTGTTGTTGATCAGCAACTACTCAGGAGCTTTTATAAAATGCAGATGTGATCTTAGTTCTTCCTCTAGGAAACAAAAACAATGAGGTTTCAGCCTGAACTTACTAGCCATCATACCAACTCAAGGTTGCTGTCACTAGTAAAGCACACAAAACCAACTTCAAAAGCAACTAAGGTAGGTTTGTGATTCCTGGATTAATGGCACAGCATTTTATAGCTCCGTTAGTTGTCTCAGACAAATAAAAGGCAGGGATTTGAGAAGCAGCATCTTATACTTAAACGCAGTAATGTCCCTGTCCCATCTCTCCCCCATATCCACCCTCAAACAAAAGAGAGAAAAAATTGCATATAAGTTTTTTTTGCAGGAAAAGTAGATCAAACATCTGAGGTTTCTTGCTGTTAAAAACTGGCAGAAATCTCAGGTAAAGAAAGTACTTAACATCCTCCTTACCTGAACAAAACTTGTCAGCCATCTTTTAAAGTAAAGAGGTCACCCTTTTACTCATTCTGTCTCAAATTGCTGAGTATCCTGGGAACAGGAAAAAATGTGTGAGGCCTTTAAATATAGCCTCCACGGTTCTTGGAGGATAAAAGACTGGAATGAGGAGATGTTGGTTGAGAGCAACTGACCTCGTCATATTCTAGGTTTCATGTTTTCTTTGAGATTTGTAGCTTGCCCCTTTTTCTTCTTTAGCAAGCTGTTGGTTTGGACAAGGGAAAATGTTAAAAATAGTGTTCTCCTGCATCTTGTAAATCTGGGTGTGTTTACCCATTGCAGATTAGATTAGTGATATTCTACAGGTGGGTGACCTGTAGTGCCTAAAAACTAACTTTTTTAAAAAGGAAAATAGAAAGTACTTTTATAATACATATAATTATCTATTAGGTAAAAAGTGCACGTTGCTACGCTGTTTCTATTTTCTGTAGGAGCAGTGCTCCACTCTATGTGTAATTATCTGCTAGAATGCATACTCTGCATGTGTTCTTAGTTAAAATTTCTTAAAACATGGTCTTAAAAGTCTGCATATTTTCAGCCTAGTCCTTTAATAACTCACATAAACTAGCGTGTATCTGTCGTGCATGTGGAATATTTATCATATATATTTTCAACTATTTAGTTTAGAGATTTTGGTAGCATGTGTCATGGCTAATATTTCTTTTCCTTTTTATTATTAAATATGATATACTAACAGATATTAAGAAAAAAAATCTAGTTTCACTTTTTAACTCTAAGAAATAAGGTCTGTGTAGTGTTTCATAGGGGGACTGTAAATGAAGTGAGGTGTTTTTTTCCTTCTTGCTACTTTTTCCAGTGTAGGAACAAATAGTGTAAGCTAAACTGGGGAACACTTCTCTGAAAAAAGCAAACAAAATACCCCCAACCCAACATCATAACATCTTCTTACTCTTTATCTGTAGATTCCAATTATCATCACATATGTCACCATATAGTTTTCAAGGGCATGCAGCGAATTGAGTGGTACCTTATACCCCTTACGTGATTCCCTCTCTTAGAAGCCAAGGGGTTTCCCGTACAGAAGAGTGTGTGATCTTTTCCCTTTGATCGTGTTTGTTGCACAATGAGGCTGATCACAACTGGGATAATGACTGGGCTTTGTTGGGAAGTGCTGTGTAATGGGCCTTCTTAGCAGTTTCTATGCAAACATTTTTTTTTTCCCTAGCTCCCACTGGTGCATGTGAACTACTTGGCAAACAATGAAACACTAAAGTGACATGCTTTTGTTTATTTAAATAATTTTTATGTCTGCTAAGGACCTGCTCTTGTTAAGTCCTTCCTTGAAGGCCCAGTGTTTGCTTTCAAATTGTATCTCAATTGGTAGTAATGGGAGTATGATATATATATATATACATAGGCACTTTTAGTGAAACTCTTCACTAGCAAAACCCACAAAGCAGTACCTGACCTCCAAAGCTCTCATCTGCCCCACTTTTTTCTAGCACTGATACAGCACTTCTGCGAGGTCCTTAAGGAGAGCATGAGGACAGGGAGAAAATGTGCCTACCACTTGTGCCTGTGGAGAGAATTAGGAAAATACTTGACAGCTGGGTCACTTATCCCTTCTGTTTCGTATAAATGCTCTGTGGATAAAGCTGTGATAAAAGGGAAATTCCTAGGTATCCTTGATGCGGTTCCATTCCTCCTAGTAACACTGGAAAAGTCAGACCACTGCTGGGCTTTGATTGTTCTGGGGTACAGGAGGAATTCCAGCAGCTGGTCCAGATTATCCTCCTGCCACTTCCAGCAGCCATGGAGCTGTTCTTGCACCATGGCAAGGCACAGGGGCTTTCCTGTGGGCTGGCCTGGTGATGGTCATCCTGGTCTGTCCTTGTTCCTGTGCCACCCAGGAGCAGGCACAGAGTCTCAGGCTGCAGCGTCACTTTGATCCCACTGCTGCAGCCCTTATGCCAGCTACTGTGGGGTCACACAGGTTGCTCTGCCAGGGTGGGTGGCTGTACAAATAGTGAGCATCCACTCAGCACTTTAACCCTCCCTCTTGTTTGGATTGTAGTAGCCAAATGTGCCTGTGGTTGATGCTGTACCAGAGGCAGTGGCCACGTGGGAGAACCTGCCCTCTCCAGAGCTGAGAGAAGAGGAGAGGAAGCAAAATCTCACAACACAAGAGCCAAAATTAGCCAGAGTGTTTATACCCCACCATCGTGTTTCCTATGCCATAACGGGAGTCTGGATGGCAGTAGTATTATGACCTCTAAAAAATGTGTCCTTTTTCCCTTTGAAGGTTGCTGAGTTGCTCTGTCAGCCTTCAGGAACTGCTACTGATGGGCTGAAAAGCCCTTTGGAGGACCAGGAGCTCCTTCGGAGGACAAGGAGCTGTTGGGAGAGGGAAAACCATGTTCTGTTTGAAAAAGTAATCCCAATCCTTTGAAAAGGTAATCCTCTAGTCCTTTACCAGTATCATTTACTTAGGTGCTGTCTCATGAGCTTGCTGTCTTTCAGGAACCGTCCTCGTGCATGGGTTTGGTGTTAGCAGGGCTTGCAACAAATCAAACTAGACATTAGCATATTTTTTTCCCCTGGTCTGTTTATTGATGTTATCACTTTCTTCTAGCAACAGTATCTCAGGTTCTGCTCCAGACTGTCTCTGCTACGGCACATGCACAACACTGAAGCTGGGGAGCACTGCCTCTTGGATCCCTGGGCAAAGGTCAGTAGCTGCATGGTGGCCTCTGGATTCCTCAGATACCGACCCTTGTCATGTGGGGAGGCATTAACCTTTGGCCTTGAGTATGTGTCCTCATATCTCACCTCAGTTAGTCTGGTCTGCTATTTGATCCTGTACAATATAAAGCCCTTTCCTTTGGCATCCTGCAAATCTAAGCCCCGTCTTGACAATCTCCAGTATGCCATCCACCTAATGCCAGTGGAAGATACCCTGTGCATTGCACACAGCTCTGAGCAAGCAGTGGCAGAAGGGGTAGCCCGAGAAGAGGTGGTTGTGTGTTCACAGCCCCTCTTGTTTACAGAGGCAACTGGGACAGAGGCGTGGTAGTGGCTCCCTCTGTGTCACCTCTTTTCCTCACACAAAAGAGAAATAGCCACTGTGGGAAGATGCTGATACTGCCTGTGTCATGTGACTAAGGTGTTTCATGAATTTTGGATTTGTCTTTTTTTAACTCCTGATTCAGTGGGACTGACTCACTGAGAGGGCCACCCCGCTGTGTGAGTCTCTTACTTCAAATCAGGCTCTTGAGACAGAGTAAGACACATCATCAGATCTCAGTATGATCCAGAAAAATGAGATTTCTTTTGTCTTCTTTTAATACAGAGCTTGGTAAATATCTTACCTCAGTACAACACTGCTCTTTCAGCCATCACCCATATTTACCTGACGTGTAACTTCACATGGCTCCCTTGGGTCCACCTCAGGGTTGTACAAGAGGTCTTCTTAGTTAAGTTCTGATAAATGATCATTTTACTTCCTTGCATCTGATACACAGCTATTTTATGTGTTACCTGCTTTAAGAGCCTTGCTGACACGTTTCTTTCCTTGCCTCCAGCAACAATCAGACACATCTGACTAATTGCAACAGAGCCATGCTGGCACCTTCTTGCAATTGGGCCAGCACATAAAGCACACGTTTTTCCACAGCACACCACCTGAAAAACGGTCTTGAGATAAAGTAGCAGGTAACAGGCACTTGCAGTTTCTTTCTCTTATCTTCTACTGTTCAAGAATATGAAAGCAATGTAGGCTTGGGGATGAGGGTCCCGAATTTGTTAGACCCCATTGATGGCAGCACTTCCAGCTTCAGGCCCCTACCAGGGAGGCTTTTCCTTTGAAGTACATCTGACTTGGGCCGGAGCCAACATCAGGAGGAGGAAACTATTAGCTTGTAAAGAAAGCCCCACAGGTAAAGTCTAACAGCTTGCTGGTTTCTTTGCTGGCAGGTATTTCTTGTGGATGCTTTTAAAGCAGAAGGTATTGTGGGTTTTGCTGGTGCCACCTGCTAGTGGGCAATGCCCTCAGTACACAGGAACAGGGGATTTGAAGAGTAGGCTTTAAAGCATCCTGTTGATATATCTTAGCCTACCTGCATGTTTTATAAAGTGTGCCAGAGTGCTTTGAAAAGCCAGATGAGCTTGTCTTTATGTGGGTTGGTCCTTTTTCTGGAGCTGGTATGCCAGAAGGGGACCATCTCAGTAGCTGGTGGAGGGCAAAGCAGCACTGCCAAAGGCTACCAAGCCCCACTTGAGTGTCTCTGCTTTATCAACAGAGTTTTTATGGGGACCGGTGGGACTTACAGCTTCATTCAACTCTTTATCCCACTTTTAGTACCAAGGTGCTGCATGCTGGTAACAGTGTTTTTCTTTCCCAGTACCATTTCAGTTTGTGGTGGCCATTCTTTCTGTCCACTATGGAGTGGAGGTAAAAATTTTTTTTCATCATCTGCATTTCTTTTCCCATGTGGCCACTAAATTTTTGGTGTTCAGATGTACATTGGCAGATTGGGAAATCTCCCCATGTATTGCAAACCATGCTTATCGTATTCTGCCTAACTTCATCTCTACGAAGCCTATCATTTGCCTTCCATACCACCTTGTCCATTTGAACTTCACTGTCAGCCTTATTCAAGCTTATATCCAAATAGTTGCCTTTTATGAAAGTCCTGTCATTCTACCCTACTACTTTTCCATCTGTCATCTTGTGCAATGAGGCAGCATGATGTTAAACCTCCCGTCTCTGAGGTATTGTGTAGCATATTTGCAAATCAAATGGCAGTCTAGTTTGGGATTAGGAAATAGAGGCACACTAACAATTCCTCATTTGCATAAAACTGGAAAAACACAGGGGGCAGGGGGTGTAGAGTGGTCAGAGCTGCAGCTAGAACCCAGCTAAGTCATGGGGCTGCCTGTCGTTACAAGAAAGGGGAGCTGCAGCAACTTCTTCTGAGATGATTTATTAAATTTTCTTTAATTAGTTTAGAAAACAGTAGTAGGTGGGAAACAAAGGACAAAAAGTTCTCTTCCAGTGTCCATAGCTTACCTGATATCTCTTATAGTTTTAAGGGTTTACTGATGCTCCTAGGGTAGCATTGTACTATAAAACTTTATTAAATGTTTTAAAAACAATTAAAAAGGCATTACCAATTTGAGCTTTCTAAAAAAAAGTAATTTTTTTTTCCCACTGTTGTCAAAACTCCTTTGAAGTGTTAGATCTGGAAATCTAATTTTTTTTTTAATTCAACCGGTTATGCACAGTATTGTTGTGGGCAGACAACAAATGCAAAGTTCAAAGAGAAAACTACTTTTTTTCCTAGTTTCTTTCCTTTACAGAAGTATTTTAAATCTTGCTTGTAGCCTCAGTAAGTGACTGAGGTATCTTTTGATAGGAGAGTTTGGGTCCTCCTACCAACTTGATGATGTCTCTTTCAGATAGACCTTCCTGAAAGATCCAAGTCTCCAAAGTGAGAAATGAAAAAATCATTTTGTGAGTGTAGTAATAATTATTAGATAGTCCATATGTCTGAATTTCATCTAAATTGGCTTTCATGAAAAACCAAGCTGCCATTTCAGGTATATAGTTCTGCTTATCATAGACACAAATGTAAAATGTCCTTTTTTTTTATCATGGAGAGCATTCAGTCTCAGTTTTCGAGGAACAAGGAGTCCTGTGAAAGCAAAAGGCTCTGCAGGGCTCAAGTTTTAGGGTTAGAAATGAGACAAGCGGATGCAGATGTAATCACAGTTGGCTTTTGTAGGTAACAGTGTGCTTGCAGCAATATGAGAAATATGCAGAGGACCTGGAGAGAATTATTGATACTGGGCATAGAATTTGCCTTGAGTTTCTTGCAGTGTGGACCAAGAGACAGACAGGGAATAAAAGATTGGAGGCTGTCAGAGCCCTGTGCTCTCCCTCTCTTTGTAAGGTACAAACATATCCCTTGGGATATAAAATCGGAAATAAAATAAGTACCCCTGAGGTTATGGCGTCTGCTCAGTGTGGAATAAGATAAAAATGGTAAGGAACAGTTTTTTAGACTAGATAACTGTTGCAACATTTTTCTTCACATTTTGATTCTGAAACAGAAATTACTTCTGTTGGGATCAATGAAAAGTGTGCATGCTCTTTTAATTGTCCCCTCTGTCTCTGGGAAGCAGTTGATTTAATCCGCTCTTTATTGCCTGCTTACGCTTGTTCCTTGACAGATCCACACATATCTCTCTACTTGTAAATTCCTTTTCAGTTTTTACTGTGATTAAAACTCCAGGATCCTTGCTCTTTAGAAAGGAGCCTGTCAGGACACCCCTTGGGCTGCTGTAGCATCCTCTGAAGGACAAAAGTATCCCCTTGGTACCTAGAGTCCTTTGGACATGGTCTACATCTGTCTGTGAAAGAATAGCAAAGGCTGGTCTCACAGCTCATTGTTCGCTTGCAGCTGGGACCTGACAGACTTTTTTTCTTTTGGCTCTGTTTTGTTTTGTATAAACCGTCGTCACTGTAGCACTTCATTTGATGTGACTAACATGCATGGTTTTTGTCTGCTCTTTCCCCCGAGGAAGGTGGGGGGAGACTAGTGTGGGCAGTGCAGTATGTCTGCTTCGGTCTGGTTATTTTAGAAACAAAAACATATGTTCACTTCAGTTCGTTTATGTGACATAGAGACAAGGTCGAAGAGATAGGCCTGGAAAGTGGAGCTGAAACCTCCCTCAGAGCTGGGCTGTGTTCAGGGATCCTATTACACAGAGTTTAATGCAGGCTCATATTTAAATTCACTATAGCCTGCCCTATCATTGTCTTTTTAAAGGTCTCTTTCTTTTAGAAATCTCTTAATTTTGCCTCCTTTTTCTTTGTTAATGTTCTTCATTAGTTGTTCCCTTCAGGACAATTTCATTTTTGGAAATACCCTCTGTTCTGCAGAAATTGTCATATATACTACAGAAACATATATGTACTTATGCTGATAAACCAAATGTTCTCCTTATCTAGATTTTTGTTCCGTTGCATGTTTTGCCCTTGCTCCACAATTCCTACCTAAATTTCAGTGCCCCTGAAACACATACATGTGAATGAGGCAACAGTTGGGGTTAGCAGGAAACGGTGATGGAAGATTTCCTCATGAAAAAGTTAGGATTGTCACGTCTGGGTTTCATTCTTCATCAAAGCAAAAAGAGAGTTTTATAAATGATGATGGGAAGAAACCTGAGGAAGGGAGATTTCAGGACATAAAAC
The DNA here is from genome assembly GCA_027560015.1 of Chloroceryle amazona. Taxonomy (NCBI): domain Eukaryota; kingdom Metazoa; phylum Chordata; class Aves; order Coraciiformes; family Cerylidae; genus Chloroceryle; species Chloroceryle amazona. The sequence goes on from JANHFX010022252.1 coordinate 18,114, forward strand.
CCTGTCTGGTGGGGAGGGAGTTGAAGGGGCAACTGGCTTCAAGTCATAGTTTGGGTGGACCTGGAAGTAGACCTGAAGCCCCTGCTTCTGTGAGCTTTCTGGCTGGGACTGCTTCCCTCTTGACCAATGTTTATAAAGATTTAGCAACTGAGAAGAAACATGAGAAAACAAATAGTGATTAACTTAATCATGAGAGGAGAGCACCTGGTTATCATGTAGGAGGGAGAAGTTTAAGCCTTTGCTGGAATCTGTTGCAACAAGGAATTAAATTTTCTCCATCTTCAGTGCTGTACTCCCTGCACCTCCTGTGGCTCATCCTGCTTCTCACCAGCCAGACCTCCCCTGGGGTTGGGAACTTGCAGAAATTCAAGTGTTTCTTCTGGGAAAAAGTTGCCATAAAGTGCTTCCCATCACTTCTAGGAATGCAAATGGGTTTTGATGAAGACAGTTGTCATTTTGTTATACCTCAATGCAACATTTTATGGTCTTTTGTGCAAATATAGTTAAAAGCTTAAATTAAAAAAAAAAATCTTTTCTGAGAGGTTTTGGTAAAATCTTTCACTTTCTTACTGTAGTGATGCTGTGGAAATGTGATTAGTGGGGCCAGGGGAGAGTCTAAGATGGCCATGTTCGTGAAAGATAAAGCTGATATATTTTGATAGGAGTGCATGATTTTGAGGGCTCCTTTTTGTTCTTCCTTCTAGTGATATTGGTGGGGATTTACTTGTTAATTTTAATGAGAACAGTATCCAGTGTATAAACCCCCATCAGCCCTCCACTAACTGAAAACTGGAAAACACCTACTCAACCACTTCTGAAATGTAAGGGGGTCTGTTTGCTGTTCAGAGAATGTATTTGCCACAGTGGACTAATAAACTTTCCCAGATTTTATTCCTTGGAAAAGGAAAAAAATTAAGAGGTCAGTCCCATTCGTAAACAAAGCTGAGTGAATTTAATGTTAGCGGGAAGCATCGAGGCTTTTCCAGTTCTTTTTCCCCATGGCTTAGTGCTGGTACAGTTGCTTTTTAGAAAACTTAAGCATCTGATTCTTTTTTATTAGAAAATAAACCAAAACCACATGCCAATCATCAGCTTCAAAAGGTCCTTGCTGCAATATTAGTGCCAGAGCTGTGCAAGAGCCTCCTAATGAAATGGGAAAGCAGGCACTTTGATAGAAAGCTGAAGCTCTGGCTAGTGCTTAGTGTAAGGTTTATGAACCTTCTGGGGAGTCTCCGCTACATTTAATGAATCTACACTGACTTCTTACTGCTTCTTTGAAACCAGGTGGAAATCAATAGTTTGAAAGGTGAAGGAGACACTCCTAGGATGGGAAATCTTGTACAGACACCCGCAAAAAGCAAAGCAGCTGCTGGGGTTTTTTTCTTGCACTGGCAGTAGCACTGTGCAGAGGGTGGGGTGAGCAGTCGCCTCTCAGACTTTTGGGCAATGACATCCTACTCACTCTACTCCTATCCCGTGGCTGGTGTCAGCAGCGCTGCTTAGTGCTGTTCGTATTACCTGCCCGAAGAGACGTCTATCAGGCATGCAAGTCCCCTGCAACACAATGGGAGGGACCATCTCTGTGTAGGGAACCAGCCTGCGTGAGCTCAGCAGCTGCAGTGCTGGGGTTACCTTTCTCAACTATCCTTAATTGTTTTGCCATGGTAGGTCTGAGTTTAGCGTGGCTAACATCCCACTTTTTTGGGCAGGAACTGTAGCCAGGGTATCATCATTTAGGGCTATCGTGTGGAATGATTCGTATCCTGCGTCCTGTGCCTCCTTCACTTTTTATATAGTGTGGCTTGTACATGGTATCATTTTACTAGAACAACGCTTCTTAGATGCTGCTGTAACTAGAGCTACCCTGACCTTACTGTCACATGCTGGCCCTTTCTCGTGCCAAAACAAAAAGGTAAGAAAATAGAAACTGAAAGGATAGAGCAATCACTAGGTATGTAAATCCTCATCTTTCTCCTGAGCCTGTAAATAATCTAGTTCATGGCAATGTTTCTGTTTGGGGTTTCTGCTTAGTAACTGGCTTTGAAGAGGCTTGAGGGTTTTATTTTCTTTTTCAAAGCAGAGGGAAGAAAGATAAGAGGAGGTTGAGTGAGGGTGTTGTGAGACCAGTGAAGCTGCAGCACACCGAGGATGGCCTGGGATGGATCATGGCTTGTTCTCCACGTGTGCTTAGGGAGGCAGCCAGGTTCCCAGACAGGATGGACAGCTAGCAGGGAAAAAAAGGAAAAGCACAAAAAAATACTCTGCAGCCACATGGCCAAGTTTTCTTTGGGCTGGCCTTAGAGCCCTTGTCCCCATCACCTTTCCTAGGCAAGGCTGTCTCTACAGGCTTGTGTAAAAAAGAGCTACACCCTTTTAATTAAAGCTCTGTGTTTAAGCAGGTATCCAGTAAACTGGTGGAAGTTCCTGGACTCTCATTTTGGCATGAAGGTGGGTTGTTCATTTAAATTAAAAAAAACCCCACAAACAAACAACAAAACCCCTTTTGAGTTATTCTAGCTTAAGTAAATCAATTAAGAGCAGACTGCAATTGATACACCATTTTCACTCCTCAAAAAAGTGTGTGATGCAGTGTTTAAACTTGTAGAAAATTACGCTGGACAAAGCTTGATAAACTGGTTTCTTTTTAGAAAGGTGAAGAGGAACAAGTTTCTTTTGTACCAGCTCCAGAAGATTTTGCAGAGTGATCCCCAGGCTGTCTCTGTTGCATCTCACAGTACCCAGGTTCCTTCCTATTTTATCAATGTGTGGTCCCTTACAGCAGGACCTAAGTTTTTATCTCGTGACCTCTTAAAGATCAATTGCATGCTTCTCTGCACAGAAATGAAAGAATGGGAGCATGAAATTTATGATTTTTGACATTTCAGTTCAGTGTTCAAATTTTAGAAATATGTTTCTGAATGAAAACCAGTGGAACATCAGCTTGCATGGGAGGGTGGCTTCTTTTGTGTCCCACCAGATGAGAAGACCTCATGATAGCCCAAAAGCTTTTCTGGAATTCCCTGCCAAAGGGATGCAAATTTAGTAACAGATACCTCTTAGCTATAAGAAAGCTTCTTTCACTGAGAAGTGGAGCACTTTTCTTGCCTGCTCTGTCTTTGAACCTAAAAGCACAAAACCTAAATGATGCTGTATGACTCCCCAAGTTCTGTAATATGCATGGATGATTTTGCCAGCATCGTTCGTGCAAAGCAATCAGATAGGCGGTGGGACTTTGCATGTGGCATGTCCCCTCTGAATTGTCCCACGGTGCTGGTCCCAGCAGACCACCTCGACGGCTGAATGAACAGCAGCCGTTCATTAATGCGGAACAGAGATCCGGCACTGGCTGTAGGAAGTAAAAGCCCTAGAGCACACTGCAGTAGCCTTGTTCTCCCTTTACAAAGCTGCTCTCTGTTAAACTATGGTATCGACCCACACTGGTGTACAAATGCCCTTCATTAGGGTTTGCACACTGTGTTATATGAGGCTGCAGCTAAAAAGCAAAGGAACAAAACCCCCTTGTGGTAATTTACAGTTTAATCAGGGAAAAATCACTGGGGTGATTATGCCTAGCTGGAGCACTGGAAGGAGTGGGATGCTGTGGTGCTGAGGTGGTGGCTTCACTGGTGACTATGGAGGAGACAGATGATTTGCAAAGTCTCAGCCTAATGTGACTCTCCCAGAACGCAGCTCACTGCTAAGCTGTAGATCCCTATATATTTAATAAGGTGTTAAAGCAGAACTTGAAAAATTCATTCACATTCCCCTGTTCTGGATCACTTAATTGACCATCTGGTCCCTTTTCTTTTTTTTCTTTTTTTTTTTTTTTAGATTTAAAAAAAAAAAAATAAAATAGAAATACTCTTTTCATCCTACACATTACTTTCTGCTTACCCTTTGGGCCTCAGTTTGGCAGACTGCCTGGGAATGTGCTTGGTGTCCTGTCCTTTCCTAACTCAGCAAAACACTGAAGACAGAGTGCAACAATAAGCTGTCGTGTTTCCGCTCCCACCTCACCAGGAGAGCCTCATCCTACCAGCTGCTAGAGCAGCCTTTGGTTGGAAGGTGGGAGAAGGATAGAAGAGTTTGTACAAACAGTGCTTTTATTCCCAGGGAGGTTTTTAACACTTGTTTTGGTGGCTCACCCAGAGTTGCATACTTGAGTAGTGATAGCAGCCTGGCATCAAGGTGGTAGGAGAGAGAACCGTTCAAAGAAAAAAAATAATTCCTTTCATGGGTCCGGGCAGAATTACACTGACTGTTGCTAGGAGAGGTATTTTGGTGAGGGGATGTAGCTGTGTTGATTTCCATGCTCTAAGCAGGCCTTGCTGTGCTGGCACACCATTGCTGTATAAATTAACTAATAAGTTAAGCCAGCTAAACTGTTTTAAGCTTAGTTTGTTTTAGTGGTATTTTACAGTGGCGTGAGCACATTCCTCTTAAACTGAATCCAAATTGTACTTAGCTGAGTATCTTTTGCTTTGTCATATCGACACAATTCTTACTCGATTTATTTAGCACTTTGGCTAACACCACGTTGTCCTTTGCTCCAGGAAGCCTCTTTGGTTCAGGTGCTACCACAGCTTTTCTAGGAAGTAAGCCAAAATTTTTCTGGTCATCAGAGTGCATTTGTTCTGGTGTTTCTCTTCCCTGATCTCTGTTTGTATTGTGTTACCATCCAGGGCATTCCTGCACTTGTCCTGCGTTTGTGTGGTGCCCAAAAAATGACCTCTGTGAGCTTGTGGTCTATGTGGGGGACAAAAAGCCCCAGAGAGAGATTTCTATAAAGATGTCAATGTTGTGTTTTGTTCTCCTAAACTTAATTCCCACTGTAAGTCTTCCTACGTGATGAAGTAAGAAATCTATGTGAAAGTGTCTTCAATCTGTGTGTATTTATTATCAAAGTCCTTCAGATTTTGTTTGACTATTTTGATGTGTCCAGTTTCTTATCTGATGCCTTCTGGTTACCTTTTAATTCAGGGACAAAGTCCAAAGAAAGACTGGCATCTACTTATGCAGGGTGGAGTTGACAGAGAAATGAGTTAGCTCTGCCCCCTTTTTGATCAGAAAGTTGTGCTTGTAAAATAACCCCATCTGAGGTCTGAAGAAGAAAGGGTTCCTGCATCTTCTACAACCACTGTTGTCATAGTCTTCTAAAGGAATGTATCTCATTTTAAATTAGAGGAGCAAGGCCACTCCTGCTGTGGAGCTGTGGTACCACAGGTGATGAGGCTGGAAAGCATGTTCAGAAGGAGAATCAGCTGCAGGCAAATGTCTCTTGGGGCTGCTTTCATGACCTGTCCTCAAGGTCATCCAGGGTTCAAGGTTCCACACCATCCCCAGGTGCTCTACCCTACTTCTTCATCATCCCTACTGCTGGAAAATAGGGCCTTACACTTCACCTGAATCTCCCTTCCTATGATTTAAAGACTATTTTTTCTCACCTTAACCCCCCAAAAACTCCACTGTGTACACTTATGTACATGCTGCCTGCTTTGATGTTGAACATTTGTATTTCTGAGAGAACATGGAAGACAAGGAAGTCAACTCACACCTTGGAAGGTGACTTACAGGCTTTTCTGGCTGAGCAGGGACTTGACTGGAAGACAGAAAACTCCACTCGTACCATAACAGTATAGTTTTAAAGCACCTGAGGGTGTCCTTGCTGGTAGTATACCATGAGTGGCAATGCTTGGACACTGAAAAGGAATATGAGAAGGTTTATTACAAAGAGCTTGTGTTTTTTTAGTATGTGCTTGTGATCTGCCATCCATCAGGAGCAGGAGTAATTCTGCAGCCTCCTTGAGGTTAGAGCACCCATGAGCTCATAGCAAAGTCAACAGTAAAATACCTGAGCACAGCAAGACAGCGGGTGATCTTGTGGTGATTATTAATAGGTTATTTGTAATTGTGTCCAGGCAATTAGCATGGTGAGTTATTCTCAATACTCCCTGTTGGTAGAAAGAATATTGCACTTATGTTAATGAGAGGAGGAAATTAATAGTGAGGAGGTTAATGGTGGTTGCTTTAACTGGAAACCAGAAAGAAAATCCTCCCTGGGGCCATTTATTCTATTCTCCTGACACTCTGCTAGAGCAGAATTTACCTCTGCTCTCAACTGCTCCTTCTATTCCAGCTTGAAATGCCTAAAGTGATGGTGATGATGTAATTCTTGTGAGCTCTTGCATAAAGTGCAAGTGTCACTCTAAGAAGATGAACATGGCTGTCAAACAGGCAAGTCTCCTTGGGAATCAGGTTAAAAACTTTTCAAGTACCTGAACAACACACTTCAAGGTACTATTCAACAGCCCATTTTTCTGTTTCACCAAAGCTACAGGAAAAGCAGTGTTTTCAAACAGTGCTCCACAGCCATCACTTGGATTTTGGAAAATTAATTTAAAAGAAAAAAAAAGAAAAAAGAATTATTGTGAGCTGAATAAAGCTGAATTGGCAAATCACAGATACCCAGAAGGTACAGTGTCCTGTTTATAAGGAAAGAGTGTGGTTACTGTGGTCAGACAGCAGGGGTACAGGCCAGGTCATGCCTCCTAAACATATTTTATCTAAGCTTCTGTCACAGGCAGGATGTTGAGAATATAAGATTTTCTATTCTGAAAGGTAAGGCCCATTCACAGAGACTGTAGACTGGCATCACTCCCCTGACAGCTGCTTTGCCTTACAGCAACTGAACTCCAGCTTCTTAATTTGGGTACAGAGGAAATTTCCAGACCTGCTGGTATCAGGATTGGTGCAGATTCACCTTGGTGGCTTTCTGTGGGCTGCTGAGAAGGCAAAGGCAAGTTGTGACCAGGCCTGAATGAACCCATTCTTCTCAGCCAACTGCTAACACGTAAGGTACGTTTGTGCTTGGCAAACATGGGGAGTGACCGTAGCGCGTAAATCATGCGTGCAGCTAACGTGGTCTAGAAACCACGAGGCTGTAGGCTGAGTCTCTGGAGAGTTCCTGCTCCTGATGCATGCACTTTTATGCCTGTGCTGCAATGCCCTGGCTGCTGGTGTTGCATAGAGTCACTGGAAGAAGCTGTCAGGGCCACAGGAGCTTGCTTGGCTGGAGCTAAGGGGACGTCTAGTGGTGGTATTTTAAGATTTCCATGTAACTAGAGGCATCTATTTTTTCCACTGTTGCTGCAGCTTCCTTGAAAATGATGGGCAGAGGCAGCAGTGAGATTAAAGGTGTCTTGTGTCATGTTTCCCTTGTGAAAGAAACTCTCAACTCTAATTACTGGATAGAGGCAAAGTTCAGCTTTTACTCTCCATGTGGCAATCCCTGTGACAACAGTGGGGTTTCCAAATACAAAATGGGCATAACTGGTGCAAAACTAATGCTTTCTTCCTGAGCTGGCCTGATGGGTTTTATATGTCCTCTCTCTCTGCACATGGAGACCCCAGATCATAACCAAAAGTAGTTTAGACTTTGTAATTTTAATTTTGTATGTGCAAACACAGAATATGTAAGAAATTCATGACCTGGGCAGTGCAGTGAGACCCTGCTATATGCACAGACATTTTTTAGTTTAGTTGCTGCTTTCTTAATACTGTGCATTGATTTTCTTAGTCATATATCACCTCCCCTTGAACAATAATTGGGGCCTTAGCATTGGGTAAAATTCAAAAGGACAACACAATATCCCCCTTATCCATACGCTTGTATACCATTGTGAGTAAAGCAAATATATGTAACTACAGGTAGCAGTGCAAGGCAATACAGTGAATAAATATTGAAGGGAGATTAAAATAAGATTGCTAATGGCATCCTATTTTATTTTAGGATTTACAAATATTTTCCTTGGTAAATATTAGGCAGTTGGTGGTAGGTTTGCTCCAAGAGAATGTGATCACAGAAACACAACTCTTTGGTAAAATTATCTTTGAGGCTGCATCAGTAACTGGTAAAGAAATTCAGGTGCGGCTCCCAAAGGGATGTTGTCCCTGTTGAGGATCATTGCAAGGGGCAGACATGTTAATATATTGCTAAACTGCCTCTTCTTTCTCCCCAGACAAAGAAATGCATCGTTTCCTCAATGTAAAGGAACTAATTACTTATTTTTCAGGCTATTAACCCAAATGCAATGTATACATGCCCCCCTGATGTGTTCTGGAATTGCTGCTGCTGCAGTCACAGCAGGGAATGATTTTGCTGCTGCTGTTGCTGTGTTTTCTTGTGACAAATTATTAGACAAAGCTGACTTTTGTTGGTTGGGGCTTGGGATTGCTTTTTTGAGTGGGGTTTTGTTTTGTTTGTTGTTTAGGGGTTTTTTTGTGTGTTTTTTGTTTGTTTGTTTTATGCAAAGGGAATCTTCTGCTCTAGCTCCTTGGCCAGTTTTCTTTTCTGAACTCTGTAATTCATTTTGTTGAACGTTTTTTCTGCAATTTCTCAATATCTGTTTCTCCTTTTTTCTTTCTTCTAGCATGAGATTTTTTTTTTTCCCTCTTCAAACCAGTGGCCAGCAGAAAGACCCTGAGTAGGAATGTCTCACCCTTAACCATCTAATTTATTTAGCCCAGAATTTCTCTGCCTTTCTGGCTTGTGTGTGCTCAAGGCCAGTCTTTACCTTGATTACAGAACAGCCCTCAGTGATGAAATAGCTGTCATGCAACACACAGCTCAGACATGTACCATTCCTTCAGACAGACTTTCATGCTACTATGCTTGGTGATGGATAATATTCCCTATGTGATGTGCTGAAGTGGTTTCATTTTCCATGGATTCACAATGAAATGTGGTTGTGTTTTGTTGGATTTTCTTTTAAATTCCTTCTCACCTTCCATCTGTTTCCAAATGATTATCTTTTGATTTTTGAAAATTATATTAAAATCCATGAAAAACAGATCTGTGAGTGGGGGTGATACTTTTTCCCCAGTAAGACTCTCCCTGCCACTGCTGCACAATTTTGTTTTAACCTCCCCAGTTTCTGAAGGTTAAAAAAAAAAAAAAGGTAGTTGTAAAGTCACAGGATTTCACTTTCCCTTTTGCTGTGCTGTGACTTTTCCAAGGTTTGTGAGGTACTGAAGGGCTCTGTGATGGGAAAAGTTAGCAAACGCCTTTTTTCTTTGTACCAGGAAGTCCTGAAGGGCTGCCTTTCTGTTGTGACAGCCTCTCTTCTGGCTTTGCCTCATTCGTCGACACAAACTGTCGCTACTTGGGGCTGTGCTGCAAACAGCAAAACCCTGAAGGAATAGAGTGTCCCTCTCATTTGGAAGAAAACTTCCATTTTCTAGATACTCTTGGAGTGAGTCTTTGAAGTATCTTACTGCTTTTGTGAAGGATTATGTCATGTGCTACTTTGTGATACACTGCAAATAATTTTAATTTCCCAACTCTTTTGCAGCCCATCACTCTGTTTTCCACCTGTCTCACTGCACAGATTAAATTTGCACTTGCAAGATCTAAGCGAGGGTGGTACTTGAGTGCGTGATGGAAATCTTTTCTCCTCTCTTGTGACATGTCTGGAGGGAGTGTGGATTTAGCATGAGTGTGTTCACGTGCAGGCAATGTGCCTCATGGTTGAATTTGCAAGTGATGCTCAGAGGACCTGTCTATGGGCTTAGCACTTTGCGACGTGGTGCTGCTGCATCCCTGGCCGGGGCTGCCCGTGGCTTCTCCCGTGGAGCAACAGTGCCAACTGCTGGCTGCTGAGCCTGGCCTGCCAGGGGTACCAGCTGTGCCTGGGACCATGCTCCTGTAAGCTCTATTCTGAGGGCACTGGGACCTAAAACACTACTTAGCTGAAACACAGCTGATAGTTTGGGTACTTAGCAGTAATATCTCAGTTTCGTAGTCCTTGTTCCTGTAACAAAGTTATATTCTGTTGTGCACAAGTGAGGTCGTGCTGGTTATCTTTCGTTGTGACGTTTCTCATGTTCATTTCAAAGCTAATTGCTAATGTTGCTTTAAAGCTCTATAGCTGTCCTGCTCTTCCAGGGCTGGCTGATCTGAGGGAAGAGAAGACTTCTGCTCTGAGCGGTAGAAGAGACATGAAAGGTGTCCTGTGCTCCCTGGGATATTTTTAATCATTCAGTTGTAGCAGCAATTTGCCAACTACAAATTTGACATGTGTTACAGCCACAATGAGATCTGGGGAAAATGAGATGGTGGGTTATGTATTTCTCTCACACTGGTTTTGGTCAGAAAAAAAGGGAAAGAAATTGGGGAGAGGAATTAAAAGTAAGAGAATGTACATATGTACATGTAAGTTTCATATAACATGTACCTATAAGTTATTAGAATTTCAGTGAAATGCTTTAACAGAAAATAAGGATTTTTTTTTTTTTTCCAAGAGAAAAATCAAATGAAAAGGACAGGTCTGTTTCTTTAAAAGTTTCCCATGAGCAAGTGTTCTAATTTTTGTTTTGCTCCATAAGCCTTTGTCTTTCCCCTGTATCCTCTTTTTGGCCTATGTTTTTTTTTCATAGGGGGTTACAGTGTTTGCAGGAGGTGGCAAGAGAGGAGTCATGGGTGGGGAATGGGAAACTGTGGAAAACCAAAAAGAAAAAAAAGAAAAAAAAAAAAGATTAAAAATAAAAGATTCAGAGAGACTTGCAGAGAAAAGGGAAAGAAGGTGAATGGGTAAAGTAAGAAACCTGGAAGAGATGACTTGGGGAAGTTTGCAAAGGGGGTGAAAAAAAAAAAAAGGAAGGACAGGAGGAGACAGTCAGCCAGACAAACTGCAAGTGAGCTTGATGAGTCAGGGTTTCTGTGCCTTTCTTGCACCTCCCAAAGGGCCATTTTCTACTTCCAGCCACAAGTGTTCTTCTTCTTTTTTTTTTTTTTTTGAAACAGAACATAAGAGGAGAACAAATCAGCTATTCTTAAATATATGTGACAAGCTCCAGCTGAGGCACAGGTGGACGGCAGCCACACGAGGTCTCAAATTCAAGGTTGGAGAACTTTGGTTGCCCACAAGGTTTAGCACTGCTTCCAGCCCTCTCTTACTCTTTCCCTTGTGTGTTTGTTGCTTGGGTTTGTTTTTTTTTTTTCTCCTCAGTGCCTTCATAGGGAAATTCATAGGGAAATCTAAACTATGCAGAAAAAAAAAAAAAAAAAGGCGGCAAATTGTGATGCTACCTTGAAAGACAGGATCTTTAAAACTTCTGTGAAACTGTAACGTCAGAGGTTTTTTTCAGGTGAAGCTTATAGATCCTGTGACAAAAGTAAGTCCTGGGCAGCCTGTTGCTGTAGCCCTAGCTGGGAGCGTCGAGATGCACTGGGCACCATTGGGATGGGAGGGCCACCACACCCCGCTCAGCAGAGGAGCAGTTGTGTGCAGGTGCAGTGCTGCTTACGCTGTGGGTCCTGCACCACTTGGGTGCTTTATTAAATGTCAGGAGTGGGAAAGCTGAGCAATTAGGGGCAATCTTGGTAATTTTTTTTTAAAGTCTGTGATATCCTGATTCCTGGGAGTGCTGGGAACAGTTTGAAAGTGAAATTCAGTTATTGCCTAACATCTGAGAAAGCAGAAGACAAAAAAACAGAAAATGAGTTATTAATTGAAGAAATTTCTTCTTCTTTTTTTTTTTTTTTCCCCTAAACAAAGCTCAATAATTTTGGTGGGCCTGACACATGCTTTTAGGATTCTTCCCTGTGTTGGAGTTTGGTGTAAACATGACAATAGCCCCATCCTCTGCTGCTATAGTTTTCACTTATTTGCCTGTATACTAGCCATCTCCCTCCCAGATACACTCACAGTCCTATTTTCTAGCTGTCTGGAAAAGAAAGAAGTGTGACAACAGCAGAGTCTATTCTAATTTCTAATTGGGCTCCTGCATATAATCACTTACGTGGGGTAAAGACTATACTCAAAAGAAATGAGACATATGCAGCACCAGACCTCCATAACTAAGCACAAAACCACTGTTGGCCTGAGCTCAAAATATTTAAGGAGTTTTAGATTCTTGGTTTTTAGCAAATGCTTTTGAATATTCTGAAAAAATATTGTACTTATTGTAATAGCTGTAGGTGGAGAAAGAAGCATTTGAAGCAGATCAAAATGGTAACTACATTCTAGCAGATGTGTGCTGCGAACACCTGCAAGTGCTACTCAGTCAACTTCTCTCACAACTGTTTTTTTAATTTGCTTTTGTGGGAGTGGGAGAATGGGGACATTAGTTTTGCTGGTTAAACTGGTTTTCTATAAAGAGAAGTGAGTGCCAGGCCTGACAGAAGGGAGCATGCAGGGGAGAGTGTAAGTATAACTACCCCCTTTCAGAGCAGCAAACTGTTAGGCTGACCTAAACCTAACATGACCTCAGTGTCTGGGAGATAGATAACCCAGCCTTCGAAACCCCAGCTGATCCTCCCAGCCTTTCCCTGTCACCCATCTCCTCCCACACAGGATCCATTTCTGGTTTTTCACATTCATACATGAAGATAGATTCAATCTAATGACATTGTAACTGTAACAAGAATAAAGTTCTATCATAATTATTATTGTAATAGTTGTGTTTGCAGTTTGGATATTAAATGCATTCAGCTGGTTTCCTTCTTTACATGTTCATTGCTTAAATCACCTAATTGCCATATTTTAATTTAAACTGCTGAGAAGTTTTTATTTAGTGTTATAACCTCATTTCACAAAGGGTTTGTGTTTTTATGAGTTTTGTCATTTGCATTGCTCATTATGAGTCTTTCAGGGTCTGCCATTTTAACATTTTTTTGTGCCAATTATAGCCGTACTTAGAAAATGACAGATAAAAATCTGTTCATTAAAAAAAAAGAGAAAAAACACAGATTTGATCAACAGCAGGAATTTGTGTCACTAAAGGCATGCCTGGAAGCTTGAGGGTGGGAAAGCAGAAGTGGCTGGAAAAGCACCAAACAAAACACAGAAATGATGGGAGATGTACAGGAATGGGATGTCCCATTTGAAGCAGCTGGTCAACTTGAAGAACCCCCTGCAACAAACTTTCTAAGGTTACTGAAAATAAAATAACGTGCATGCTCCAAAGGAAAGAAAGATTAGGACTGGTTCTCGGTACTGTTGCCAGCCTTCCAGCTGGAGACTTGCAGAAATCCTATAAAGTTCCACTCTGAATAGTGAGTAGTTAAAAGACCACTTTCCTGGGCTTTGTGTTTTATCACCTGTAGCCTTTTCCTTCCCAATGAAACAACTACCTGAGAGGTCTGATTTGGACTCTGATGCCTTTGCACCTCACCTCCTTGTCCTTATACAACCTTCCTTTCTTCTCTGAGTCCCTGGGGCTTGGTCTCCCCCTACCAGGGGTCTGGACCCAACTCCTGCACTGTGAGTACACGCTGATGTGAGAAAAGCCATGCAACAAGGCATTGCTTGTGAAGGAAACCAAAATTCTGTGGCACTGATTTCTCCCATATGTACTGCTCTGTTTCTAACAGCAGTATCTTTTTATTACTGGTGTAAATAATGGAGCTGGTTGTCATGCCATTTTTATTGTTTTAATTAAACAAAATGAAAATCTTTCCTGAACATGTGGTTGCAATTTTCAAGAGTCCTGTTTTAACCATGTTCTGATTTAGTTTACTTTCACACAGGCATGCGTTCCTCCTAAACTGTATGTTTCTCTGCATAAAGGGAGCAGCCTAAATTCTTTCTTATCCATTACAGGCCTTTTCCACTGTGATAATCAGCCTCTTACTGTGCATATGTTATTATATATACATTATTATTAAGAAAATGGTGGAGCTGGACTGAAAGAGCTGAGCAGAGCTGACCAAGAGAGGAGGAGGCAGCAAAAGACGGTAGTTCTGTGCACAGAGGTGAGATGCGAGACTGAGAGAGGCACTGAGCTCTTATTCCCTATACTAGCCATGGGTTTTCCCTGTGGTGGGGTGGGATACCGTGGGGACAGGTGAGGTGGCTGTGTCTGCTGGGGTATCGAGGCTGGCGTCCTGATTGTGGCGGCAGTGCAGGGAGCTGCGATGCCACTAGATGTCCCTTGTCACCCAAGTGAGGTAAGGCGGCTTGTCCCCATCCCTGCGCTGTGAGTATATATGATGCAAACGTCTCGTCCTAGCTCTCTCAGAAAAGGTGTTAGCCTAGAATTCTCTCGCTGAATCTCCCCTTCTCTGTGCCTGCCGTTCAGTGCCACAGCGTGTCCCCGGTGAGCCTCTCTGATTTCGGCTGAACTGCCTGGTACCTTCCCAGGTGCTGAAATCGCGTTTCTGAAGCCGGAGAGGTAAATGTGCAAATGTCTTGTCCTAGCTCTCTCAGCAAAGGTGTTAGCCCGGAACCCTCTTGCTGAATCTCCCCTTCTCTGTTCCTCTCGTGCACTGCCACAGCATATCTCTGATAACCACTCTGATTTCGTCTGCACTGCAGGTTACCTTCCCAGGGGCTGAAATCGTGTTTCTGAAGCTGGAGAGGAAAATGTGCAAATGTCTCGTCGTAGCTCTCAGCAAAGGTGTTAGCCCGGAATTCTCTCACTGATCCTCCCCTTCTCTGTGCCCCTGTGCACTGCCACAGCGTATCTCCGGTTACCCTCTCTGATTTCGGCTGGACTGCATGCTACCTTCCCGAGTGCTGGAATCACGTTTCTGAAGCCGGAGAGGTAAATGTGAAAATATCTCATGCTAGCTCTCTCAGCAAAGTTGTTATCCCAGAATTCTCTCATTGAAACACCCTTCTCTGTGCCCCTGTGCACTACCACAGCACATCCCCGCTTAGCCTCCCTGATTTCGGATGAACTTCATGTTACCTTCCTGGGGGCTGAAATGTTTCTGAAGCTGAATAGGCAAATGTGCAAACATGTCCTCCTAGCTCTCTCACCAAATCTGTTAGTCCGGAATTCTCTCACTGAATCTCCCCTTACCTGTGCCCCCGTGCACTGCCACAGCGTACTCCCACTTAGCCTCTCTGATTTCGGCTGGACAGCATGTTAGCTTCCTGGGGGCTGATATTGTGTTTCTGAAGCTGAAGAGGCAAATGTGAGGCTTCTGGGGTAGAGCCGATCTGGTGCTTGGAAGGGTATGGCAAAAATGGAGCAAATGTCTACTGAGGTATTTTGACCTAAAGGGGGTTTTGCAGGGAAGCTGCCTTGCTGGGTGTCTTCTTGGAGATGAGTGAGCTGAAATGAACAGAAAGGGTGGACGTTGTGATATGGTTCTGTAAGGTACTAAATGTTGAAATTTTACACTGTGACATATAGCTATAGTTGATGCTGCGCGGGGACTGTTAGTCAAAAGCTTATGAAGGTAGCTCATTACTCTTTTCCTGAGCATCAAAAAAATCCTGCATTTACCATGGAGCAAGAATTTCTGTGGGTTATCATGGAAGCTCATAAAATTTTAACAGCATACTTATCTGCAAATAGCTTGAGTGTATGTAACTAAAGACAGACTGCAAATGCCAAGTTCCAGATAAGGTAAATCTGTAATATGTAAATAAGTAATACATAAAATTTCTGCTTTTATCGCTTTCCTGAAGAAGTATAGGGAGAAGAATACCAGTACCTATCAAAGGGGATACCTGAGGGAAGGGTAGGATTTAAAAAGCTTAAGGAGTCTTGTTCTCATACTGAATTTACATTAGGTGTCCACACTATCAAAAAGAAGTTGCTCCCTTTGACAAAGCTATCTGGTTTTCAGGGCCAGGCTTCAGTATAAGGATGCTGGCTTTTGCATGCCCCTGTCTTGAGATGTGAACTCTTGGGTCTGGGAGCACCATTTGTAGCTCTGGATCCTGAATGTCCTGGGGCTGGCCCAGGGGCAACACTTCTGTGCTCTGCTCCCCACATTGGGTGTTGTGCACCAACACCCAGTTCAACATGGTTATGCAGCTGCACTTAAGTCTAGAGCATTTCCAGGACTCTGGTGACCAACTGTTTTTCATATTTCATTCTGCAGGGCTGTCCCAACTACTTGACGTTGGGTTTCCTTCCTTATCTGGAATAGGGTTGGGAACATTTAAGCGCACACTTCAAAACACACAAGCTGTTTCTCCAAGTCTCAGAAACTGGGTCCGAAATGTAAAAGTCGGTTTCCTACGTACCACTAGATGGTGCCTCCTTATCGCGCTTGCTGGGAAAACAGTGCTGCTCCTCCAGGCAACCAAACGTCAGGAAAATGCGGTGGTGGGGTGGATTGCGCAGCAGGTTGCGGGAGCGAAATGGCTCAGCCCCCGCCTGCGGGTGTGTGCGCAGCTGGGAGCTGTGCGCACGGACGGGAAGCACTGTCTCTCGGAAATGTTAAGTGGAGGTTGGCTTGTTTTCTTCTTTAGAAGACACTGAACTCTGAAATCATTAGCCTCTGTGTTATGTGAGCTCCTCCCAATAGGAGAAGATGCCTTAGGGAGATGAGAGAAATTCTGATTCTGTGTAATCTGTGGTTTCTTTCCTTTCAGTGCAGAAGGAAATTCAGTAGCTTATATTTGCAAGAAATCTATGCAATTAGATGAAATCACAGGTGCAGAAGTGATCCATGGGTGCTACAGACCATTAGTGATCTGAAGGGCTTATATTACTCAATTAATAAGGCTGTTATGGTACTAATATGGTGAAGAAAACTCTCTAAGACTCGTGTTGGAGCGTTAGAAGGCAGCATTTATTTATTGCAGTGCTGGGCACACAGAGATCACCCCACCTAATGGGCATGTCTGGTCTCTCGGTCGTGGGGGTTGAATACAATTTCAAATACATACTCGTTATATTTCTAATAATAAATGACACATTAATATTTTTCCTAGAACTCATTAATATATGCAAACGCCATACTCAAATTGGTTGGTGGTCGTCAACAGTCTTCCTCACAGTGTTTGCAAGTTGACCCTAATTCCTGTGCAGGATCCGTTCATCCCTTGTCCATTCTTGCATACACAGGGCTGGTTTGTTCTGGTGTAACTTTTTCTATCAGTCTTGCTCAGGGGCATGGTATCTCAAGGCCCCCTACCTATCCTGCCACACAACAAGAGTTTAGCTAAATAAACTCTTTCAACATAAGCAAGTATTCATCATTGGAAGGTGGACTATCAACTTTCTATCAATCAACATAAGCAAAGTGTTTATTGTTAGAAAGGTGGACTATAGGCTTCTTTAAACTCTGTATCAAGGCAAATTGGAGGAAAAATATTGAAAAGGGCTGGAGCTCAAATATGTTAGATGTAGCAATATTAGCTAAAACAAAGCAAGCAACAATATGAGTATTCACTTCATCTGGAGAAGGAAAAAACCAAACTAAACCAAAAAAACATAAAAAAACAAAACAAAACCCAAACAAAAACCCCACCTTATTTTTAAAGTTTAAAATAGTTTTTTAATATGCGTCCATATTCTACATTTCTGCCAATTTGATTTGTTTATTTATTTAAAATTAAGGTCTCAAACCTTCCTTTGTTAAAATAAATGATAAAAATTAGGTCAGAGTAGCACAGACTTGTGTCTTAGATACCTATTACAAGTCTGGCCTTCTGCCTGCATTTGAGTTTGCAGTCAATACTACTGAAGGCAGCAATATCAAATGGTACAGTCCCAGGAGATTGACACATATGGATTTACCAGAAGGCCCATGATGCATTCACTTTATTGTCACTGTCCCCTTGCCCTCTCTTGCAGCACTGCCAACACTTGTCTTTGGCAGTGGAAGAACTAGGGGGTGGATGAGGGCACAGGAGGGGAAGAGCTCCATTGGCCTCTGCTCTGCCATTCACATCAGGTCTGTATTTGTCTCAGGGCTGGTGCATTGTCAGAAATCCCTCTCTAAGAGAGGATTCTTCCAAAATGCGCAGGACCGTATTCTGGCTTGTGTAAGTCTGGGGTTACTTACATTAATGAGCGTATTCAGTTACTGAAAAAACCCAGACTGCTGTCTGTCACTTGTCTGAATGACAAATACATCTTCAAAATCAATAAATACTTGACCATGTTCTCACTGCACCAGGGTTTAGCTCTATTCTTCACCTTGCCTTACTTTTTCCTCCCCCTTTTTCTCCAGTACTTACTCTTCTGTTATTGTCATCATACCACTAAAGTGTGCTTTCTGCTAGAGGATGAAAGTCTTTGTTCCAAGATATATCATTCTCTGCTACTGTGTTACACTGCTGTGGTTTATGCCAAGGCAGATGGAGAGGAGAAACCATGTCTAGAAGCCCTTGTGGGAAGGGTGTTCACTTTCCTGCAGTACAAATGAAAAGACAGGATGTTCCTATGTTTAGCTTGGGTTCTTCTTGGCAATAAACCATTTTCCATAAAATATCTTCCATAAACTCCAGGTGGGTCTTTGAAATCCTATCCAGAATACTATGATTCCAATGAAAAGCACAGTCAAATTTCAAGATACTGTGCACCACATTTGGAACATATGATGTGAAAATACGTAAAGCTCTGAAAATCAATTATTTTGGGTAGTAAGAGGTAACTCTGCAATTAACAAATCAGTAATGCTGTAACCACTCATTAAGTCCCTGGGTACTTTTATTTCATTGGTCTGTGGTGAGTACATTTCAGAAAGGATAATTAGTGGCAGAAGAGGTCTGGAAAGGTTTAGAAAATGTTTATAATGCTAATTCAGGAAAATGTATGTACCAAAAGTAATGCTTAGTTTGCTTATATGAAAGATGATTAATGTGCTATAGGAATCTACAAAGCTAGATGGCTCTCTAACCTAGGAGAAAATTCTGATGCACAGCAGTTGTCATCTGAAGTGAAGCAAAATCTGACTAAAAATTGTGTTCCAGCTACCAACAGTTAGGATAATTTAATAGGATGACTAATTGCAAGGAGGGCATGAGGACTCTGAGACTTAAATCTTGATTAAAAACCTGGCACTCATTCTCAGAATGCTTTATATCCTAATGATGGGTTCTGGGCTTCATATAGAAATTTCAACAGAAGTTTAGGTCTCCTTTGTACAGAGTGAACTTCAGTCTCTAAAACAAAGCAATTACAGAAGAACAGCTTCTGAGTTGGTAAGTAGTACAGTTGTGTAGAAGACTTAGTAGGAATAAAGGTTTTTGTTATGTAATACAAGTGAGGCTGAAACAGGATAAATGAGCTTCACACAGTGATGTCAGCCACTAGAAAGCATGTGCACATGGGTATTCACCGGAGGCGAGTAAGGCAGAGGAGACAAGACTTCTGTTGTACCTATTTAGTTTTACACCTTCATACACTTACTGTGAGAAGTCAGTTCAAGACCCTCAATGTGGGCTACAGGGCTGTGCTATCTCTGGCTCTGATCTTTCATGAAACATGAAGTACTAAAAGGAGCTGCTGTCATCTCTTGCCTTAATTTACAGCTTGGTACTATTCTCTCTCCATTACGGTGTTAAGTGTTATCTTATGAGCTCTCTCATTTGGATACCTACCTATGGTAGGTTCTCCATACATCTCAACAGGTGTGTTGATGCTCAGTCCTTTATGTCTGTAGTCAGTGGTCTGTTTTCTTCCACATCTCCTTCCTTTTTGGAGTTCAGAGCCCCTTGCTTGCCTGAGGTGCATATTTGTAGCTGAGTTTGCACACCTAGGATTTTAAATAAGGGAGCTTGTATTGACTTGCACATAACAGTGGGATTCACTGATAAGGCTTTGTTGTGTAGCTGATTCCCTCAGGCTAGAAGTAGATCTAGTTTTCTCATTCAGAGGTGTTGTGGTGACTGGGAAAATCAACTGGAACAAAAGGGAACCTTCTCGATCTGTGCAACTTTGAGGGTCATCTGAGGTTCCCTAAAAAACTGACTTTTTGGCTGTATTAATAGTGCTTCAGAGCATCAATTCTCTGCCTCCAGAACAGGGTTTATTCTGGCTTGCTCAAAAAGACTTAGTGTGCTTCTCCGGCCCATTCTCTTTTACAATATGTGGCTAAACCAGAAAACTTTTGTAAGGAAATTTAGGGTCTATGAATACATCCATATGGAATGTTACTCTGAAAAACAGGTTCAGGGAAGAATGAAAGGGGTGACTTTGAAAGGTTCAAGTCCTACTATCAGTTAATTTGTTACTGCATGGTGCTTCCATCAAATAAGTCCCTATAATTCTTGAAGGAGACCTCTGCTCTGTGGTCATAAGAAAGAGGCATGATGTTTAGGTGTGCTTCCAGAGTTCTTAAAAAGTCATACTCACAAAATAACCTCTGAGATATTTAATTTGCAGGTGTACTACCTTGATTGTGCTCTGTGTGATTTTTCAGAGACCTGAGACGCTCCTCCAGCTGTTGATAGCCAGAAGAATACAGCTGTTAGCATTCTTTGTGAGACTTAGCAAAGAGATGCAGCTGTCTGGTGAAGCTGTTCTGAAAACTAGCTGGGGTCTTTGGAGAAACTGAGATTCCCTGGCCCTTCAGTTAAGCAAAAGTGAGCACAAAAGGCCTGTTGTGATGCAGTAACCAGTCTAGTACATGGATTTCCTTGGTACTGGTGTGTCCTGTAGGAAAACAGATACAATGATCAGACATCAGAGATGGAAACTTCACTGCTTATTCCTGCTGTTGGTTGAAAATTTACCTCAATGATATTTCCAAGCCTCTGTAGCTTGCAGATGATGTAAACCTTACCTATTTACTCACGGGAACACTCAATGGATTTTCATATTTAAATATCACACACACTCTTCATTGAGTTTATGAAGAAGTCCAGCTTCTGAACCATTTCTAGGATTTATCCATGTGCAAAACCATCATATTGCACAGCCTCTGCTCACTCCATGGTATGAATAATGAAGAAGAATTACTCTGTTGAAGCTGGCTTCATTTTCAGTTTAAGCTGAACATGAATAATTGAACACATTTTCTTTTCAGGGACAAGAGCAGCTGTCATCTAAGATGTTTAACCCTCTTTGCCTTCTCCCATTTCTCCTCAAATGTGCTAAAGCCCCTTGTGCTTAACCATGCCATACAGGAATGCATCAAATTCATCTGGGGTTTTTCGCTTGCTTTAGTTTGTGTCACAAATAATTTGCTATGCTTATTAAGCAGAAGGCTTAAACAAGAGCCAGTTACAATTATTATCATACCATTTGTCTCCAGCTTTAACCCTTTGATTCCTGGCTCCCTGCAGGACTCTGCTGGGACTTCAACAGGTGCTGTCCAGCTAGTAAGTGCTTTCACAAAGCTGAACCTTCAGCAGTGAGAAATATCATTAAGACATGTCAAGAGATTAAATATTTAAGCAGTTAGGGTGGAAGCTATGGAATTAATAGCTTGTAAGTTAAGCCTTCAAAGCTGTAACTGACTTCCCCATGGAGTACTGTTAGTTCCAGTAGCTGAGGAAGGGAAACCTGTGATTCAAATTTCCCATGTAATGATTTTTAATGGAACTTGTAGCTTTGAAATGATGGAAGCCAGCCTGCAAAACTAAACTTGTTTGTTCAATGAGAAATTCAGTTTTTATAAACATTTATTCTTAAATGAAGTTGTTTCTGCAGGGAGAGCATGTATAGCAGACATTCTAATTAGTTGTGAGGTTCATGCTGAGGAAACCTGAAGGGACAGGGACACTTTTTCTTAACCCTGATATGTTAAGAAATCATGAAAAGGACCCACAAACTGTATAATAAAACTTTGCTCCTTCAAAATGCTTACTTGTAATTGCCCAATTATGCTTCTGATATAGTGATTTCATCTATGTACTGGCAAATTGTACAAGTGTCCCACAAATGTATTACAAGCAACTGTCAATTCAGGAGTGTACTACACACTATACACTATACGCTATACACTACACAAGTATACTGACTGAGCAACCTGATCTGATGGAAGGTTTCCTTCCTCATGGCAGGGGAGTTGGAGCTAGATGATCTCTAAAGTCCCTTCCAACCCAAACCATCCTATGATTAATACAGATATTAAAGCTGTCTCTGAAAATGGTGTTCTTGAAGGGAACAAAGGAAGCTGGGTGTGGGAGGGTCTTCATCCTTCCAGAAATATACTTCTAGAAATAAACTGCTTCATATTTTAGATACCATGAAGAAATTGTATGGATTCTGTGGAACTGATGTCTTACAACAAGGCATGGGCTGCTCTGTGGTGTTATGGGAAGCAGAAAAACAGTTCTGTGCAACTGGCGGTATGATAGCTGTTGGGGGAAAGCTGTAATGACTCACAACCTGTGATGCCTTGTGTCTTATGGTACTCTTCAGAACCGCAGAATCTTTTGCCAAAGCTTCCTTTCCCAGCAGCTGTAAAGTTGGCTCTCAAATTCCAGCATTCAGATTGGATACATTCTAGTGGTATCATGGCTTTGACCCTGTGAAATTGGTAGTGTAGTGTGGGATTTCTGTTTAAAAAAAAACAGATAAATCTGCTGAATAGATGTGCTTTAGGAGAAGAACTAAGAGACAGGAGCAGGGGACCTGGATGATCTGAGACCCAGTCACTGTCACTGCAGCAGAGTAGGTGGGGATAGAATCTTTTGAATTTTATGACCTGTGTCGTGCTAGTGGCCTGGCCATAGTGTAGGGGGATGCTGCTGAGTTACCTGGTATTTACTGAGTTTAGCTACAGCCATAAAGTAAAGACCATGTGTGTTATATTCACTTTATGCTGAGCAGGACTCTGCTGAGAAGGGCCAAGCTCACAGCTTCCTTTCCAGGAGACTCCAAAGGACTGTGGCTCCTACCAGTAACATTTTTGAGAGGAATCTGGAGAACAGGCACACTTTCCCAGCCTTCTTGCCACAGAAAGATTTATATTTTTTTTTTCCCTGATAAGGAAGCATCACAAAACCCTTGAAATCTGATTGCACCATTAATTAAACACTGGTTTAAAGCTTTTTTTTTTTAAAGCCATCTGCCCAAAGCCTTTTCCTTGCAGATATCTTAGCCTTATCCTGACTTAGAAATTTCAGATAGTTTCAGGAAGCCCATTTACTGAAAGCAGTAAATTAACTGAACAAAAGACACTTAGGAAGTTAGGGAGAGAAATAAAACTTAAACATGAGTACTTTGGCCCTATTTGGTCTGAACAGTAAACAACCCCAAAGAGACCGTGGCAATCTGCCTCTTCAGCTGTGCCAGTGAGGCAGAGAGAGAAGTCTAAATCAGTTGGGCATGCTGCAGGTCCAAGTGATTTTCAGCCCACGCAGGCTAGGCTGTCTCTCCAATTCTTGCTGAAAAGTCCCTCTATTTTTTTTTTTTTTCTTATTCTTTTAAAAAGTAGTACTAGGAAATGCAGAAATATGTTTTTGTTGGCCTTTGGGAAGTGATCAAATTGTTACTTCCCAGTGAGTAAGTTGGTGAGAAGTGAATGAAACAGCAGAAGTCATCTTGCATAATATAAAAAGATGGAATCTCAACATATAAAAGATGCAGCAATTGCTATAAGGCAAGATGTGAGGCAAGTTATTCCTGCGGTTGTTTATTTGCTCTCTCTTAAAGCTTTTTTGACGTATTATGTCTGTTTTTACTCTTCAGCTTTGGTTTGTGTTTAACAGAGTAAATTCAGCTGGGAGGAAGCGACCTGAAGGCATTGCTGTTGCTGCAGGTTGAATAACATTGGTTACCCTTTACAGTTCAGTGCTTTTGTCTGGTAGATGGGAAAATCTCAGAAGGCCTGATCTGATAAAAGGATCAGAGGTAATGGGAAGTTCAGTGAGAAGCTCTTGAGTTTTGATTGTGTTTTTTCAGACAACATAGTAGTAAAAATGCCACATTCATTTTGCACAGCCTGCATGTGGCTTAGTACTTGGTGGCCTGTCCTTGGCTGTACAGCAGATCTGAAGATGTGACCAGTGCTAATGTGTCGTAATTACAATTACTAGGAGATGTCACAACTTGAAAGGATAAATCCCCAGTAATATTCTGAAAGTGTTCAAGTCCTCTCTGATCTTTCTGATTGGATGAGAGCAATGTTAAATAGCAAAAAAACCTATTAGTATCTCTTATAGTAACCCTTTGTTCTTTTCTTTTGCATTCCTGCTAGAGCACAGCTCAGCTGGAAAGAAGTGGCAATGTGCAGTGAAACATGCTTATGCTTGTTAGCCAAGTGAAATCATGTGACCGCAGAAACAATAAACTTGTTTGAGTTTCTCACTTCAGAAGAAAGTCCTATCAAGACTCATGAAGGCAGTGACAGAGTCACTTCATAGGCATCTCAGATACATAGTGTGCTCTGAGAGGCAATGTAGAAAGCATATTAGGCACCAATACAGGATATGAACATTGGCATGAACAGGTTTTCTACATTCACAGCTGCCTTCCAAAGTTCTCTGTGGTATACTTGGAAGGAGACACAAAGTGAACAGCAAGGCCTCCAGATCTGCTGCACTGAGAGCTTCAACGAACTATTTGGGATCAGCCGCAGAGCTCCCACATACTGATGTGATACCACTCTCCCATGGTAGGCTCAGTTTCAGGAGTGGATGATATTAATCAGCCCCTCTACTCTGATAATGCCTGGACCACTACTTAAGTGTGGAATCTTGTCCAGGAAGAATTTTATAAGAGCTCAGCTTAAACTCCTATGGCCAGACAAAATCCTTGCATCACTTAGTCTGAAATCCTGTTCCTCACAGGCTGTCCAGCTTCACCACTCTAAACTCAGACTACCCATTGAATGATCATGGTAGCTACTGAAACCAGTTTTTATCATCTACTTTGAGCTTCTGAGCTCCATAAACAATAGGTTTTATATTTGGATTTGGGGACAGGATTATCAGGGAACTGTTTGCTTTATCTTTGCTGTCAGTAGCTGCTCCATGAGGCAGTTTTTCTTACATCTGGAACGGGTGGCCTGCAAAGGTGAGCATCTTTTTGAAGGTCATGCCTCCAATGTTTTGTCCTCCCCCACCACCCACTTTAAATTGATGGAGCAAAGTCTGCAGATATGTTTAAATACATGTTTTAATGCAAACTGCATGAGCACTCTGTGGCAAGAGAGAAGCTTTGCTAATGAAGTCTTTCATATTGACCCAAGTCTGAGACAAGGAGTTGGCCACGTGGCCAATTTTTTATCAAAGGTGATGGAAGACATTTAGAAACAGCAGAAGCAAACTAGGCTGCTGAAACAAAACAAACAAACAAAACCAAAAAACATTTAATCTGTTTCTTATTCATAAGGAGGGGAGGCAGTTTGGTACTGAAAATATTAGCGTGTTTGTCTTCTAATCACTGGTACCTCTAACTGCAGCAAATGTCCGTGTTTTCATGACATGCATCAGCTCCTTCCTTGTGGCAGCAGCAAGCTCTGACTATCATGGTGTCAGTAGGAAGGAAGCAGTTCTGTGAAATCTGCTCAATGTTCATTTAATGAGGTACAGCTTAGTAGTGTGGTACAAGCTTCAGTCATAGTGGAAGGCAAGGAATTCCCTGTAGGCAAGCTGGAAGAGTTTGGCTCTGACAATGGCTTACTTCCAGCTAGGAGATTAATGTTCTCTAATGGGTTCCGTGGAGACAAATGAAACAAAATGAGTAAATATATATTGCCTGTTTGGCAACACATTTATCATTAGCTGTGATTTTCATTGAAAACCCAAACTGCAATCTGTCTTCCACCCTGCTCTCTTTTTTTCTGTCTGATACTAGTCAGTCGTGTCAAAATATCTTTTCTGGGGTGGGGAGAGAGTTGTTATCAATTTCCTTCTTGTCATTCTCTTGAAAAGTCACATACAGAAAGATCAGAATTCCTCTTGACAATGATATTGAAACAGTTGCTTTGGTTAAAGAATGTAGGGTGTCCATTTGTAGGTTTTCTGTCTGGGTGTATCTGTAGAACCCATCTCTTCTGCTCTCTCTGGTCTAGTAGCATCCTTGATTGTAGGCATAGGCTTTTCTTCCCCTTTCCAGGAAGACCTAAAATTTCACACACCTCACTCCTCCTTCCTGACTAGCTTGACTCTGGTATACATGAATTACGCAGCAGCTCTGTGTCCATAATGCTATCCTGGCATATTTGCTGGCCTTTTTCATCAGTGGTAGGCAAAATCCTCTCAACCTACAAATAAAGTGATATTGTAGGATATGTGATGTTCATCCTTGTCATCAATAGTTTAGTATTTGTATTCCTAGAATACTAAATTACCACCCAAAACAGTAAACATGTTGACCAGACAGTGTAAGCTGAGGAAAGGAGATGATGTACCTCTGTCCTTCCAGAAGCCAACTGCCCAAAGCCAGAGTTGTATCTGAAAGTCTGTTATTCTTTAGAGTGCTGTAGCAAAATAAAACTCACTCTTCAGGCATGCAGTTTTATGTCCTGCTGTCTTACTGTGTTGAGAGAGGTTCTTGCTACTTAAAGGTGTATACTTCAGGTGAGTAGGCTGATCTTTGAGTTCTCCAGTAATTCGGTGTAGGAACTGATGGAAGGGGAAATAAACACACTGAGAATCTGACCTTTTGCAGGGCACAGCAGCATGTAGTGACTTAGAAGCATCAGTAGAAAATGAGTCTAAAGCCAAGCTAAATTTTTGTATTTTAGTTTCTCTGTCTAATTTGAGATCCAGGGAGAAGTAACTTGGTGGCTGATACTGGGAGAGTGATTGAGGTTAAGTGATTTTTTGAAAATGAAAGAAATACATTAACTTTTTTTATACCTGTTCTGTTCATCTGCTATTACATATCTTTCAAGAAACTTGATCAGCAGCTTTATAATAAACATGTAAAGCTCAAAGCAGAGGAGGTACCTGGCACCGACTAGGTTGGTAGCTCCCTCTGAGAAGGGAGCTTCTAAACAGCATCTTCTGGAGGAGCTTCAGTTTCAGGAAAAGGTATAGCACTTTCTTCTGAGTTGAAAACAAATGATAGTAGAGAAGAAAAGTTAATCACAGTCTTAAAACCTTCTATTGCTCTCAGAAACTTTCATTACAGAAAATTTTGCACTCACAATAAATAGTCTGGTTATAGCTCACACCAAACTGTTGTTCCTTAAACCAGGTTAAACTGATCTGGATGATCTAGATGATCTGACTAATCTAGAACTTCAGTCATTTGAAGATCCCTCTGGTTCATTTTTTCTTAGTCCTTTGTATAGATTTTTAAGTGTTAGTTAATATATTATTTCACAGAGAGCATGCTTTAGGTGATATTTCCTCACCTAGACACTGAGTATGCAGATCTCGGTCTGTTGGACATATCTGCACACTCCCTCTAGCAAGAGAAAGTAATTAAATTCCTCACTAATTAAATTAGGCCAGGATTCAGTCTTTTAATCAAACTGCTACACTATCCATATCCACAGAGTCCTTCAGAATGCATTAATTAGTGTATTTCAGTTTCTTCCTCATCAATAACAATATCAAACACATGCTGAAACACTTCTGCTCTTTGTCATATTTCAGAATAACAGAAGTTTAGAAAATACTGAGTGAAACTACAGAAAATATTCCAGCCTTCACCCTGAAAGAATGTTGTCTAGTCTGTGGAATTGATTTTTCTGCTTAAAATTGAAATGTAGTAGGCTTCCTTCAGGCACTTTGCAATTTGAATATACATATATATTTGTATGTGTGTGTGTGCACCCCCATACAAGCTCTATTTTTCTGTTTTCTGGGCAGCTTCCTATTGATGTTCTTGGAAAGATAATATTAACCTGTCTGCATATAGCTCTGAAATGGAACCCTAACACATTCTGCTGTGATAGCAGTTTGTTTCCTCTCTCAGGGAAGGTAAAAATGCATTTGACTGAATTCAAAATTCAACATGTATTTTATTAGATCTCTTTCTGACATGAAATTCCTCAAGGTTTTGTATGCAGCTGTTGTTAATATTCCATAAAAGTCTTGCAAATACACAGATATGGATTTTTTTTCAAACTCCCTCTGACTGTGGCATAACACTGTTGGCAAGTGCTACTTTAAGACTAGACAAAAAAAAAAACCCCTACTCTGAGCCTTCTTAAAGATGTACATATCAACACTGTGAACTGATTTCCTGAACAACATGATGTGAACTCTCTGGTCTGGAATAGACATTGGCCTATTACCCTCTATTGATTATCCAGGTTAGTAATGATGATGTTATGGAGAGAAACCTGAAAACAATTATAATAGACTTCAGGGCCCTGGGAAGATCGTTTGGGGGCTCAGGAGCCCAGGTGGTGTTCTCTTCAGTCCCTTCAGTGGCAGGGTTGAATACTGAAAGAGGAAGGAAGACCCACCTGATTAACACTTGGCTGAGAGGCTGGTGCCACCAACAGAATTTGGGGGGTTTTGCGCATGGGGAGCTTTATGCTGTATGGGGTCTGCGAGCAACAGATGGAGTTCATCTGTCTCAAAGTGGGAAAAGAGTCCTTGTGCATGAGCTGGCTGGGCTCACTGAAAGGGCTTTAAACTAGGTCTGAAGGGGGAAGGGTATAAGACTAGGCCTGATAGAGTTGAGCCTAAGGGTGGCAGACTGTTGTTAGGAATTAAGTCGTTAGCCTGGCTCAAGTGCCTTTGCACCAATGCACGCAGCAGGGGAAACAAGCAGGAGGTGCTAGAGGCCACTGTGCACCCCAACTGCTGTGACAGTCCCCATTACAGAAACATGGTGGGATGACTCTCATGAGTGGAGTGCTGCAATGGGTGGCTATAAGCACTACAAATGGAATAGGCAAGATAGAAAGGGCAGTGGGGTGTGTCTCTACATTAGGGATTGTTTTGATTGCACAGAGGTCAACAAGTGTGATGGACTGGTTCAATCTTTATGGGTAAAGTTTATAAATAAGGACCAGACTAACAAAAATTGGGCTTTGTTTTTTTTTTTAATGTTTGGGGGGGGGCGGGGAGACATTGCAACACTTAAGAAATTCTAGAGAAAAAAAAAAAAAAAGAGATTGAAATGCTCTAGAATTTACTAAGTGTATCAATGTACTCCTTAACTGTTCTGAGAATTCATTGCCTCTTAAGTCCTTTAATGACTTAGCTATTTCCCATCCACTGAGTTTATGGTATTAGTTGCTTGCTTTATTTTTTCCAAAAAAACTCATGTCATTACCATGTACTATTATGCTGTGCTATCATCAGTTGCAGAAGTAGTAGCTCCAACTACACATGCCTTAATTTTCTATTTTTAATTTACTTTTTTTTTTTTTTTGAATTGTTTATCGTTGAGTGGACTTGAAATGTTGGCAATAGTATACAATGTAGTGGTTAAGTAGTATTGCTCACCTAGCTGCAATGTAAAGACAGCAGCGGTAACCAATAGCATCCTGGTTTGTATCAGAAATAGTGTGGTCAGAGGATTAGAGAAATGTTTGTCCCCCTGTACTCAGTACTGGTGAGAACACAGCTTGACTACTGTGTTCAGTTTTGGGCCTCACACTACAAGAAAGACATTGAGGTACTAGAGAGAGTTCAGAGAAGGGCAACCAATCTGGTGAAGGGTCTAGAGCACAAGGCTTCTGAGAAGCAGTTGAGGGAATGGAGGTTGTTTAGCTTGGAAAAAAGGAGTCTGAGGGGAGACCTTATAGCTCTCTACAACCACCTGAAAGAAGGTTGTAATGAGGTGAGGGACAGCCTGTTCCTCCAAGTAACAAGTGATAAAATAAGAGGAAATGGCCTTAGGTTGTGGCAGGGAAAGTTTAGATAGGATATTAGGAAAAATTTCTTCACTGAAATGATTGTCAAGTCCTGGAGCAGGCTGCCCAGGGAAGTGGTGGGGTCACTATCCTTGGAGCTATTTAAAAGATGTGTAGATGTGGTGCTTAGTGATGTGATTTAGTGGTGAACTTGGCAGTGTTGGTTTAATGGTTGGGCTCGATCTTAAATGTACTTTACAACCTAAATGATTCAATGATTCTACTCCAGGGTCTTACTAAACTTGTCCGTAATGCACGTAATTTTGAGATTGTGCTTATATTTCACCCACTTTTTCTCCCCTTACTTATCCCCTAACATACTTACTGCTAGTGTCAGAACTCTAGGGCTTCTTGGAGTCTTACTGACCTAGAAAGCCTTACACATTGCTCTCTCTTGAGAAGAAGCACCACTCAGATCATATGTGTTTTCATAAGTGGGAAGGTGGCTTCTGCTGTCCAAGGAACATCACAAGATGTCAGGGGTTGGACAAGACCCTGGAGATCTTCAGTCCAACCCCCCAGCCAGAGCAGGACCATATAATCCAGCACAGGCCACAGAGGAACACATCCAGGCAGGTCTTGAAAATCTCCAGAGAAGGAGACTCCACAACCTCTCTCGGGAGCCTGTTCCAATGCTCTGTGACCCTGACAGTAAAGAAGTTCCTCCTCATGTTGAGGTGGAAACTCCTGTGCTCCAACTTATATCCATTCCCCCTTGTCCTATCACTGGGCATGAGTGAGAAGAGGCTGCCCCCCTCCTCCCGACACTCATCCCTCAGATATTTATAAACATTTATCAAATCCCCTCTCAGTTTTCTCTTCCATCGACTCACCTTTATTCCACTGTCCAAGGTACTGAGTAAGGAGCTGCTTCATGGGTCATTACCTGAAATGAAGCCAAATCCCCATTCTGTTTCCCTCGGGATTTGGAATCCTCTGCCGTACCCTGTCTTTACATCATTCATGGATATTTAAGATGTTGAAAGAATGATATCAAAAGTCTTGAAAAAACTCCAGATTTCTATAGTGTGAGCTTCCCCTGGGAGTAAAACAGCTGAATTTGAGCTTCAGTGCTGCAGGTAACTAAAGCTAATGTGTTTCTAAACCTGTTTCAGAAGTTTGCTCATTGCTAGGGTGAGCAAATTAATGTGGATGGTCCCTTTAAAATAGCTACCTTTTTATGGTCTTCAGGGTGGTTGGAGCCCTGCCATGTGAAATAGTGTGTAAGTTTCAAAGCTGGTTATAAAAATGGAGCAGAGAATTTCAGAGACAACTTCAATAATAGTATAATAAGCCCCTTGAATACGTTTTGTTTGGCATTTCATCATATCCAAACCCATCATCCATTAAAAACCTGAACAGAAAAAAACAGTTATTCGACACTGAATCGATCCAAAAGAAAATGTAGGCTATTTTAATGGAGATATTTTTCTTCAGGGTATCTCAATTTATCTGAAATTCAGAGATGCCTTATGGGAGTAGCAAAAGAGGTGTTTCATGACAACATCTCTTCAGTGGATTGAGAGTCTTGGCCAAATTTATCCACTGAAGCATACTGGAGAGGTCCTACTCTGAGGATGTGTTGAAGTTGTTCCTTTTGACAGAGATAAATCAGGGCTAGATCTTGAATTGATTATCTTTATATTCCACCCAGCCTATACTGTTGGCAGGACTCTTTGCAGAGGCTGAGCAAAACTCTGTAAAGTAACATCTGCCAGTTGATTCTGATCCAAGTGAAGAAAATACAATATATGGCATATTGAAACTGACTTAATGCAAATATTGTAGATTTGTCATTTCTTCTGATCTCAGCCTACAGAATTAGTCAGGCATTTAGCATCAGTCGAGAGGATTTTGCAGTAGAATATACCTATATATTTTAATGACAAATTAGGGAACATAGCCAAACTGTGCTTTTCCTTTTCCCTGAATGTCATGGACAGAGGGGGTGGAGGAAATATCCATTATATCTTCCAGCTAAACAGTTTTCATTTCACAGTTGAGGCTGCACCGCATATCTTGTGCCAAATTCATGCCGTGCTAATATAATTTACCAAGCACACAATGATAAGAAAGAACAACCCAATTCAGAAGAAAATCAGCTCCTTTCTAATTTCTGTAAAAGGAGCTGCAAAGCACAGTTTTTAAAAATAAAATTTTAAGTCATTCAGTTTTGTTCCTTCAAGCAACAATTTAATTTACTGGAAAAGGTGGTTGCACAATAGGATTACCCTTTGCTTCTGTAGATAGAAGAGCAGCAAATCAAGGTGACAGAAATGCTGTGAGGAAAATGATAGGGGAGTCAACAGTGTATTGTCTTTGCTACTGGTACATTTGCATCAGAGTAATCTCATAGCTCTCTATTGATGATTGGAATTTTATCACACAGAATATTGACCTGGGGTATGTTCACTGCTTCCCTCTGTAAAAGAGATGGGGAATTGCCTCAGGGACGCAATAGCATGAGACCTAAAATCCTGCAATAATTGCATGATCCTTCTTAATTTCTTACGAGACCTGAATACCTCAAAGAAAAGCATGCAATTTGTATAATGTGTTTCATACACAACGCTTCAAGGGAAGATGTTTTAGGCTAACTCTACATGGTGGGTCATTTTCATAAGAAAAGAATGAAAAATAAGAGCTGCTCTAATTTTATCCTTCCTAATGTTGTTAGACTGTCTTGTCAGTGGTAGGGCTCGAGCCAAGACCGTCAGAGCCCTACATAGTCTAATTGTTACGCTAGGGTACTGGGAGACCTTTGAGGTGTAACAAGGGACCTATTTGACCTAAGAGCTTTCTCACAGTAGGAAGCTACATGGGTTGATCAGGATTTATATGTTGGGTGGGTTTTTTTTTAATTAACTAAAACAACTGAGACCATCTAGTCAATGAGGTCTTGTTTCAAGTGAGAGCAGTATCTGTTAAATACCCACACATCCTACATGCACAGTACAAATGGTACACAACTGTTGGGGAAGACTTAATCTATCTCATCTCTGATACCCAGCTAATACTGCATGTTGTCTTCTGGTACATTATGGACTGCTTTTATGTTACAGTACTTTAGAATTGATGTATCCAGATGGTCCAGAACAGTAGGAGTCAGCCTTATGGAGACTTTCTGAGGGTAGGAGCAGGCATTTATATCTCAAGTCTCTCACTCTGAGGTTTTTTACAAGAAACATTATCTTCAACCATAGCAATCCTTTCCTGAAGAAACTTTCATTGAAATAGTCACATTCCTCCACAGGATTTTAATTGAATCAACTCAGCATTTCCTGACAGAACGCACTCTGTCAGGAAATGCTGACCTATTTTTGCTATTTATTTTAGGGTTGAGATTAAAGCCTTCTCGGTCAGGACAAACCTGATAGTGAATGAGATTCTAGTGGAAATCAGGTGAATCCAGAATCCCACTATATTTAAAGAAACCTGTGAAGCCTGTTTTCAAAAAGGACACTGTGTTTCCGTTGTACTGCACGGAAACTATTTTCTACCAAAAAAACCCGAACCCAACTATTAAGCAAACCAAATATATACAAAGTAACATTAAAACTTTATTAGACTTGTCTAGAAAAATTATAATGCCACCTATTCTTTGCAAGTGTACTCATTTTCGTATCTTTCTTTAGGAAGTTATCTGTACACATGCCTGAACAACCAACAGCCGAGATGTTACTTCCTGAGAGAGGTTTTCTCTCCACAGGAGAGTAGATCCAGTAACATATTAAGGGAAATGCTGCCTTCATGAGATGACAGGATGGTCAGGGAACGGGGGTGGTTGCTGTTTAGGCAGGATGCGTTCCTTTCTGGCCACAGCCTGCTAATCACGTGTTCATAGTCTGCCAGAACACTTCACTGACAGGTCAGAAATATGCCTTCACTTCCAACATGTTGCTCTGGCTTTGACTGCATATTCAGTAGTCCCTCGTCAGACCTATAGACTGCTGTAAGTATAGACTCCCTGCCCCAGTCTGCCCTTTAATGAGACAACTTCTTCACTGTTTCCCCATCTGCAAAGGGGGAAAAGGACAGAAAGTTTCCATGCTTTTTATAATATTGTCTCTGTCCATTTCAATAGCAAAACCTAAATGTGTTAAATGCATTAGACTAATTCAAATATCTGTAGAACTTGTTCAATGTATGTACATGAATGCTTACCTCCCATCAGTATGTGAGACTATATCTTGGCTAAATCTCAGCATTTTCAGCAAACTGTTGGGCATATTTTATAATCTTTAGAGGACTGCTAGAAAAAATACCATGCTGCAGAAATACCACCTTATTACACACATATGAGCCTCCCAATTTTTTCATGAACTGTGGATCAGACATTTGGTATGCAGCAACAGGGACTCTCCAAATGGCATGTCAGAATTGATGGCTGCCCTGCAGCCTGCTGTAATCTTTGTTCTGAAAAATTACCAACTGTTCCGCTCTGCTGACATGAAAAATACATCCTTTCAGCTTTAACAGCTATAAACTAGAGCCGTCCTGGTGTCAGGCAGGTTCCGATTCAAGAGGTGGTGGCAGGACAGAGTTGATATCAGTGGCAACTATCTTGCCATCTGTCACTTCTGATTTAAACCCTCTCAGTTTGGTGTCAGCCCTGTGTGATTCTAAACTCTGTGACCAAAGAGCAGAATTGGGCTGACTTCATTCTGTGTGTTTGGAAGGTACTTTCAAAGATCTTTCCTGGCACAAAAACCAAGTGACACACAAAGTATTTAGTAGAAGTGGTCCAGAAATAGAGCTTCTATCCCTGGAAAGCTTAAATACGTCAATATTAGCCTTTCCTTTGGTCCACACAGACAAATATACTGAAAGAAAACACCTTCTGAAAGTCTTCAAACTGAAGATGCTGAATTCTTTTGATCAAAACTTATGTCCTTGATAATGACAAAGGAAAAATGAAAGTGTTGACACTTCAAATCTTCCCAAATACAAGATTGAAAAACTTCACTTTCTAACTCTTCTCAGAATTTACTGTAATGTTAATGTAAGACTGTTGCTTCTATGCAGGTTTCCCTCTAAATTTCAGTGTTAAAAAAATCTTCAAGTTCCTAATGTTTTCTCATATCACATGTGAAAAAATTGGAAACAATTTAGGAACAAGATTAAGGTTGTTGCCAGAAAGAAGTAGAAAGACTTTGCTGGTGGTGGGTTTTGTTGCTTTATGCTCTGTGAAGTGGATTGAGAGGACAGGGGGATTCATTTTGGCATGTGCTGTAATAATGATTATAGTGAGCCAACTAGAGATACACTGTAGATTAAGTTTCTGGTTAACCGTGTATTTTCACAATATTGTTTCTACCTTTTTTTTTTTTCTCTGAAATTGCTACTCATTTAGAATAGCTGATAATGCCCAACCAGGAAAAGTTGCTAGATAATTCCAGGGGGTTATCCATCCTTTTCAGGGATGAAGAATGATTTTAAGAGCTCAAAGGAGCTCCAGAGATAGAATACCAATAACAAACTGAAGATTATCCTATGTTCTTGAAAAAGCCTGCATTATTTACAAATAAGGACGGAGCTCTTTTCTTGGGATGAGACAGAAAACTGCCAGATCCTGTGGTGTATGTCTGAGTAATCTGTGGAAGATTCCAGGAAAGGAAAAAAGAGAAAAGGTGAAAATAAGACCCTTGCATCCTTGAGAGCCTGAGCTTATCGGTGTGCTGCAGCTCAGTATCATAGGAAGAAATCTCACTACTGTCTTCAGTCTTCACACCAGGAAAGCTTCAGGCAAGAACAGCAATGTCTGATTGTTTTAACAGTTGCCTAATGTTATCTGCTAGCTTTGCTACAATATTATAAATTCATAAGCCTAAATAATACAGTATGATTCTTTTACATCAACTCAATTGTGTTTTATTATTTCTGCTTACAAAAATCTCCCAAACAAGGATGTAAGAGTGTCTTCTATTTTTGTACACCCCATTTGCAATTGCCTTTTTACAAGCACTCAGTTTTTCATTTTTTCTAATATTTTCTGGAGAATGAAAGTCTTGCAAAAGCTTAGGCACAAATCAAAATTTGTTTTCTGAACCACAGCAGACCTTCAGTTTTATCAATTACCTCTCTCATATGCTGGCAACACTCCAAGTAAAAGGAGTAATCCGTTTCCACAAGCAATTCTCGTGCTGAGTGGCAAAATGACACTTCATTGCAGGAACTGTTGATGGGAGAGCTTTGCGCAACACAGACAAGTGAGTACCTTGTGCATTCTGCTTGGCCTGACTTTGCACCCATGCAACAAAGCTAATCCAGAGATTTGAGGTTTGAAGTGCTGGCACCTTCATGCCTGGAAGCTTGGCATTTGAAATAGAGCGAGAGTCTGGTTGGATGAACAATGTGTGTTGGTTTGTGACAAACAGAATATCTATTTCATTAACCAGTAATGAGACTTCTAAAGCATCTGGGATGGTTGCTGTGACTCAGGATAAACATTCAGTAACTGTGAAACTATTAATGCTTGAGCAAACTGTGGGTGAGAACTGGTATGGCTGTGCTCAGGGCTGTGTGGCTTCCAGCAAGCTTTGATGCCTGAAAAGGGAATGCATAACACCTAAGGAATGGAAACTACTCCATTTATTGTGAGTGTTGTATGGAACAACAATTCAGTTCCCAAGGAAGAGAACTACAGTACTTTGAAAACCATATGGAAAAGGAGGCAAACTAGCAGCTTGGGCTGCAAGAACTAGGTTCAGTAACTCACAGGGTCAAACATCCGTGTCACTGTAGTTAACATGCTTAGCCTGCCTGTTCTTCCGTTAGATTTCACTTTGCTTTGTTGTTTTTTTGCTTGTTGGGTTTTGTTGTGGTTTTGGTTTTGTGTTTGGTTTGGTTTGGGTTTTTTTTGTTAGGAGCTTTCACAATGTCATGTGGCCATTTAAAATGCTTCTGCTAGGCTATGTTAGGACTGATGATGCTGCTGACATAGGAAAGAGGGTGTTCAGTATAAAAGAATTGAAATTTCGCGTGGCACTTTTGGACATCTGACTTCCCCGTGTTCGCTTCCTAACAGGTGGATACTCATGGCCTCAGAGTTGTCAAGAAATGTCCACAGTCACACATCCTAGGCAGATCAATAGAGCCTCAGCATAAAGCAATTACAGTAAATTAGAAAAATGCTGCCAGTGAGTCAGCAACAGTTGAGAGTGGGGGAGGAGGAAATCGCAGTTACAAAGTATAGTAGGGGTGTGGCATGGGGTTGCTCATAAATTTATTTTTGCATCTTGCTGTTACAAATAGCAAATGCTAATAAGGCTGACTGTGCTTGAATGCTTGGCAAGTGTCTCAGAATGGTTTTTCCAAGGCCCCCTAAGTTTTTAAGTAAACAACTTAAATATCTCAGAGGAGCCTCCTGGTTGACCCTGAAAGTTGTTGATATTTTAGCATGTCTTTATTGCAGTAAATAGCCTTACATGTTTCCAGATTTTGGTGTTAACAATAGTACTGTGAGAAAAACTTTTCATGATCCTATGGCTAGGTTCCCAATTCAACAAAACTCTGTTATACTCTAATATGTCTGGCCAAGGCTCACCTTCAACTGGGCTGGGAGGGTGTGAGGCCAAAGCAGTTAAGAAACTCACCGTGAAACTCTGGGATCAAAAGACTGATCTCCTCATTGATTGATTGATTGTTCTATGGCCTATAGAGCAACGTATGATTGCTTTCATGCATGGCTGAGCTCATGCTTCTCTGTTGAACCTTGAAGGATTATTCAGCTTGCTGTTCTTACAACTATCTTCTTTCAATCTACTTTTTCTGCTGTTGTGTGAAAAGGAGAGTTATTGACTGACCAGGGCAAAAGCCACATATCAATTACATGTGGCAGGGACCCAGATAAAGAGAAGTTGAGTAGTGGGTGTAATATAGCCACAATAGTCTCCGTTTTGTGGTGATGAGGAAACCATCCTGGAAGAGAGATATGTGCATTGCACATTACATACAGTGTTGCCAAGGAATGTTGTAATTCTTCCTTTTTCTGCTCAGACTGCCACAGCTTTTATCTGTGAGACATGTAATAAAAACACTTTTCTAAGTTTCTTTTGTATTATCTTGACAGTCTAGCATGACTGATGACAAATGGAAGCAAAGTAGCATTTGATTAGTAAGAGATTTAATTAAACAGGTTCTGATGTCTGAGGACAGTATCTTAAATTACTTTGTCATGTGTTAGGCTTTTTTTTCCCTTTATTCCTCTTTGCTGTCTTTTTCTCTGCAAAACTTGCCTTGGTAAACTGGTAAATTGCTGCTTGAAAGCCCACTGGCTCCTGCTGCTCATTCTCATGACATAAAATTAGAATGGAGTTTTTTGCTTTAGTGTGCTAAACACCAGACAGGTCCTCTCTCAGCAGATTTCTCTCACTCCAACTCCGTTTATTTACAACACACCTTCATTTACATCATGAGAGAAGCTTTTGAAATTGCAGATTAAAATCTGGACTTAGTTGACTTGCCTATTCTTCCTGAATAGCTGTTTTCAGCTGCATATAGTTTTCTGCAAGGTCATTTCAGTTCAGGCTTTCTGAAAAACAGCAAAAACTCTGAATGTGTACTTGTGTAGCAGTCAAAGGCAGCATTGTTGCTTCAGTTAAAACAGCACAGACACAAGTGCACTCTACCCAATGACATATTTCGCAGTGCTGTTCTTGGGGTACCCAATGAATATCGCTATAAATCAAAAGGTGACAGCACTTTGCTATTACTAGAGAACGTACTTAGAAAAAATTTGATTGAAAGACTTCATGTAAAGTATTGCTGTACTTTATTAATGAGGCTACAACAGTAGCTTGGCTGATAATGTCCCTAATAGTGTTGGTTTTAGGTAGACCTGGTTGGCCTGTAAGGACTAGGTAAGTTTATGTATGTTCTTATCTCCATTTCACTTTGGTGGTAACTTTGACAGAAGTTTTATCAATGATAATTGCAGCTGCATTCCAATGGCAACACTTTAGCATGCTAATAGAAAGGTCACTTGGACTGGCAAAAATGAGATGTCTATGTGGGTACTTGTA
This sequence comes from Chloroceryle amazona, assembly GCA_027560015.1. NCBI lineage: Eukaryota > Metazoa > Chordata > Aves > Coraciiformes > Cerylidae > Chloroceryle > Chloroceryle amazona. The sequence continues at coordinate 56,547 of JANHFX010022252.1, forward strand.
GCACTGTCCTAGTTTGAGAACAGAACTAATTCTATCCAGTGATTTTACTTTTCTGTCCATTGTTAATAATAAACTGACACTAATAAAAATAATTAGAATATACATGAGTGATGTACAATGCAGCTCCTGAGCAATGGCTTCTGGCCAGCCTTTTCCACAGTTTATATACTAGGCATGACATCACACGGTATGGAATATTCTTTTGTCCAGTTCAGGTTAACTGTCCTGGCTGTGTCTCCACCAGCTTCTTGTGCCCCTCCAGCCTTCTCGCTAACAGGGCATTGGAAACTGGAAAGTCCTTAGGATAAATGCTAATTAGCAGCAACTAAAATATCAACTAAAGTTGTGTTATCAACTGTATTCTCCCTAACTCCAAATCACAGCACTGTACCAGATACTAGAGAAAATTAATTCTATCCCAGGCAAAATCAGGACAACTACAAAAATAACATGATTTGCACAGGCTGCCTATTGGGGCAGCCCCAGCAATGCTGCCCACCAAAGCAGGCATAGCAATGGTTGGTGAGTGTCCTAAGTGCAGTTTGCAAGCAAGGTGTAGATAGAAACATCCTGCAGTCAAAGGTTCTTCCCATGCCCCTCTTACCTCATCACAGCTAACCTCCAATGTCTGAATATGGAAAATCTCCAGAAGAATACTTATGCATCCATTACAGTCTTGAAAATAGTGCCCACAAATGTTTGTGACTATTGAACAGCAGCTATTTCTTGAGATGAAAAAGCTGCATTCACATTGATAAAAAATATGTTGTGAATTGTTTCCTCAGCCTAATAAAAAATTTAAAACAAGGGAAGGAAAAAACACAATATGATGTAACTGGCAGAAATGTGCACCAAGAGCTGAATGGTGTTGCCCAAATCATATTGTTCTTGAAGGGAAGAACAGAGGTTAGGGGATGCTAGGAACCAGGCTCTGGAATATCTTGCTTTCTTCTGCAACTGGTGTTATTCCCTCTGTGTGGCAGAACCTAGTGTCTGTATAAGCTAGCACACTCCTAGACAGTGAGAAAACCACTCCTCCTGCCATCTGCTCTCCTGCATGAATAAGTAGGAGAAGGATACAGGCCCAGCTCAGGAATAGGGAGAAGCAGAGAGAAGAATAATGTGGGAAGAAAAATATCCCATCAAAACTAGCAGCAGGCTGAGAGGGGGGAGATGGATTTCCAGCCTTAGTCAAGTGCAGCATGCACACAAAATAACCAGCAGTGATTGGAGTGGGAGAGCTTCAAGGGGAGGGAGCAGTGCTGCAGTTACAGAAAACACTGTCTTTGCAAGAGCACTTGAGCAAGTACACTGGAGCTCCTTAGGCTGTCACTGAGGCTCATGACTTGTGTGTGATCTTTGAGGTGTTCTGCATTGGCCAAGCTGCAGGACTGAAATTGTGGTCCCTTTCAGAGCAAACCAACTGTCAAAGTGCCTTATTTCTATCTGATGAGTATCTCAGTCTTACATTCAGATCATCTATTTTCTTTTGCAGTTAACAGTCTTGTGTCACTCTTTAGTTCTCAGAGCGAGAGATTTGCATTCCATGTGGCCTTGCGTGCTATCCAGAAATGTTTACCAAAGATGCCCCCCCCCCAACATGACTCTCCTTCTATCTAATACCGACTGTTCACACAGAGGGAAATGTTAGATGCATTACAGGACTTGTAGCTCTAGTTTATGTTCTGTGGGTTCAGAGTTAAATGAAGGATCTTTATCATCCACATCTCTTACTGATTGTAAAGCCATATTTCTTTTGGAAGCCTAGAACCACAGAAATATAAGTAAGACCACAAATGTTCATCTCATGCTTCCTGTGAAAAGATTTGCAGACTGCCTTATGGGTAACTAAAGCAGGCGATTGCTATACCAACATTTGCCTTGGCAAAATGCTTCTTCCAGCAAGTTTATAGTCATTCATTTCATACACCATACTCAGTATTGTGGCTTTTTCCCAGTAATGGGGTCCATAAAGAAGAGTGTGGCCAGCAGGTCAAGGGAGGTTCTTCTCCCCCTCTACCCTGCACTAGTGAGACCACATCTAGAGTACTGTGTTCAGTTCTGGTCTCCCCAGTTCAAGAGGGATAGGGAAATACTAGAGAGAGTCCATCAGAGAGCTACAAAGATGATTAAAGGATTGGAACATTTCTCTTATAAGGAAAGGCTGAGAGCCCTGGGACTGTTTAGAGAGAAGACTGAGAGGGGGTTTAATTACTGTTTACAAATATCTGAAGGGTGGATGTCAAGTAGAAGGGGCCAGGCTCTTTTCCGTGGTGCCCTGTGATAGGATGATAGGTAATGAAGGTGAAACACAGGAAGTTCCATGTCAACATGGCAAAACACTTTCAAGACCTGACTGCATCTGTTCCTGTGTGGCCTGCCCTAGGTGTTCTTGCATTGCCAGGGGATTTGGACTCGATGATCTCCAGAGGTCCCTTCTAACCCCTATGATTCTATGATAATGTGTAAGGTGGCACAGAGTTACTTCTTCCTGGTCACTGGCAAGGGCAGGGCATCTCGAGTACAGCTACCAAGACTTGTCAGTGCCTTTGTATGTAGTACATCGTATGCATAGTATGTACCATAAAATACTGTGTTTTGGTCTCATAGCTGTAGCAACAGGTAGTAAACACAAGACTGGAAATGCTAGGCTTTGGGTAAGATTGTTGTTATCCCTTTTTTGAGTGGAGACTTTTGATTGAAGATAACAGTGTGGTGAACACTGGGATACTTGGATGTGCAGGATACAGTTCCCTGCTGCTTTGCCTCTAGGAGGTATTCCAATGCACACTGAAAAAGAAGAACCTCAGCTCCATTTTTGCATGCACCAGCATACAAATGGTTGTATTCGCATTTTATCTTCTAGTAAAGATGTTTTCACCACTTCCCTCAGTCATGTAGCTTCTCTAAATAAACACAAAGACACTCTGCCTGCACATGCGCACACATTCTTACAATGTACAATTTGAAAGCCCTGTTTCAGGAGGAAAAGTTTCATTTTTTGGTGTGTTGGGTTTTTTGTTTATTTGTTTTAATTCTACCCTGTGGCAAAATTTTCCTACAAGTCTCCAGATGCCTTTTCAATATGTGGCATATCTCTCTCAGAACAAGTTGTGCAGTTCTGTACACCTACCCACTCACTCCTGTTAGCCATGGTTGATTTGTCTTCATTTTTATTTTGCTCCCTCTGTGTAAGGTTGGTGCAGTTGTTTAGAAAAAAAGAAAGACTTCCAAAAGCTCCCTCAATATAATTCCTTCATTCTGCAATAACAAATTCTAACATTTCTTATAATTTTGTAATGGGGCCTTTTTTTGCCCATCACCAAAGTAGAATGTGCAGATTTTATCTTCTCTCACCACCTTACCCTTGTGGTTCCTGCTGATTATTTGAACTTTTATTTCATGCAGTAATTAATGTGTTGTAATAAATTAATTCTTGGCTTGCTTTCCTCCTTCATTAATGCAGAAAATTATTTGTTGTTCGAAGAGGTTATGTGTCTGCCAGATTTCACACAACTCATTAAGAAGGAACTTTAAATACTGTAAACAAATCAGTCCTCAACCCAAAAAAAGCGGATGGGAATATGGGAAAGTCTGATAGTTCTACTTGCATATGAATCTCTCTCTTTTGCACAGGTAGACCTTTTTTGTTGTTTGTTTGGTTGGTTGTTGTTTTGGGTTTTTTTCTGTATTTCTTACTTGTGTTATGCATATTAGAACCATAGAGCTTTTTCTCAGGGCAAGTGCTGCTCTGCTCTCAGCCTCTACATCCTGGGTATCACAAACTACTATAAAATAAAAAAATGTGTTATTTTTCTTTCCTGCCTTGAAGCAGAAAATATTTTGTTTTATTTTTCTCCTACTTAACAACTGGCAGTATGTAATCTGGGACGGTATCTGTCTGTCTAGTGACCACAGTGAACTTCCTTGTATCATAACAGTTTGAAAGCCTGGAGGACTTAGACATGTCAGAAGTCATTAAAATGTAGAAGCTTCATCCACCTGCAGTGGTTCCTGTTGATCCTTTTAACTACAGTAAAGCATCCTTGGGTGTTTTCCTTCTCTCTTTAATTAAAGCAGACAGAAGACTTCTCTGTGAGGTTCTGTCTGTTGAATTTCACACATTGCTTTATTTGCGTAAACAGACACCATAAATATGTATGGAGAAGGAGTCCCAGAAAAAAAATAAATTGTTGTAGCTCTTTTCAGAAAATATAAACCTCTCTGAGTGTTTTACTGATAGCATTTCACAAGTTGCACTGGAGATGTATTGCAAGGTGGTTTTCAACTTCTGCACTGTCTAATATTGGACAATGGAACAAGCAGCAGCTGCCGTCCTCTTGATGTTATCTTTCCTTATCTTTGGGTTCTCTTAGAACTTACTGGACTGGAAAAGAGAAAATAAGCTTATGTGGAAAATATCACTGCACTGAGATGTCTATGGGCAACTGGGAAAGAGTCCTGGATGTGGAAGGTACAGAAATCTTGAATCTGACCAGTTACACTCAATCCAAAAGCATAAGGAATGGGAGAGAAAAATATATTGAAGATATAAATGTAAAACTCATGAAAATGAGAAATACATACATCTTTCTGTCATTATGTCATTCAGGCAAGAGGTCATTTAGGCAGCAGCAAAAATAGAAAAAAGAATTAGGGAAGACTCCATAGTACAGACCTGTGCAAAGTCTGTCTGAGCTGTAGATACGAAAGCGTTGGCCTGTTTAGGAGACAGGATTACCCTGTGGTTTTGCTTAAGTGTGTTTGCAGGACAGTACTGGAGAAAAACAGCGAAAATTGATGGAATATAATTGCCCCTCATTTATGTGCTTTACAGACATAACATAGAGCACGTTTTTTACTATTAAAGCTGTAAGCAGTCTAAATCTGTACCATAGTCCCTAAAGCCAGAGCCGCTGCAGTATGAGAATGTTGATTGTGCTGGCATGGCACAGTATCTTGTGCTGTGGACATCTACAGCTGGGCTACAGCAGTAGCACTGGGACCAGGAAGACCTGAGCTGCACTTCTGTGCTCTTCTACCCAACTGGGCTGACACTGCCCCTCACAGAATAATGCATCTGGATGGGATACAGACCTGAACTGCTGTAGGCACACTAACTTGGTTCTGGGTGCTCTATAGACATACTCTGAAGAATCTTAGGAGTGACTCTGACTTAGTCAATCACAGAAAGTTATCCTGAAAGAAGAACAGGCTATTCCAAAGTTACCCTGAAGCGTATTATGATATGAAGGTTATTTATGATACCCTGGAGGAGATACCAAAGGAGTGGGAATAGCGGTCAGTACCTACTCTGTCCTGCTGTGTCATTTGGTCCTTGCAGTTCTGTCTGGTGATATATCAGCTTCCCAGCTTTCTCTCAAATTCATTCCATCCTGCTGCTGCTGTCTCCTTTCCCTTTAAAGGGCTTTGAGAAAGATATTTAGCCATCAGCGTTAGAGAACATGTTCATATTTTGTCTCTCTTCTCAATCAGTGACCAATTCTAAAGTAAAATATGACTCTTCTGTTAACGTTTTATGTAGTTTCTTTTTACAGCCTTATGAGTAACTTCTCATTTGATTCCCGTGCCACTGGGAAGTGAGATGTATTTAAATACAGTGGGTTTTTTGCCCACTGCAGACTACTATTTGAAATGCTTGCTGAGGATGCATGCACTCATGACAGAATTTATTCCCTTGCCTTTCTTCCACACAGAGCAAAGCTTCAGTCACCTCAAATGAGAGGATCCTGCATGGCTACGCCAGAGTCGCTCCATGTCACTTTAAATACTTTTCCCTCTAGAGACAGTAAAAGGATAGAACATTTTTTAGAAAGAGCGCGGTTTAATTGTCAGAATTCAAAATCTCATCCATACCCTCCCATAGTAGCAGGGGCATTCTGACATTAAAAAAAAAAAAATGAACACTTAGTCAGGACATGTTTTGTTTTCTATCTTTAGGTGCTAAACTGAAGTGGTCTTTAAAAGGAGGAAAGAGACAACTCAGCAAAAATTGATTCCTAAAATACAATTTTCCTCTTCTTAATCACTATAAACCTCAGTATTCTACTCCAAGAGCTGCAAAGGTACTATTGAGATTTTGTAATAGAATACTCCTTTGGATTTCAAACCTCAGAAGGAAAGGCAATAAAGCAAACTGTGACCTTAGTTGAATGTGCCAGGAAAAAAAAGAAGCAGAGACAAAAATTAACTACCTGTATTGCACTGCTACAGAACCACAGGAGAAATCTGCTTCTTATGGCTGATATAAGTTATAAACATGAAGGCTGAATGCAGTTGTTTAAGAAAGGCTCAAACAAGAACAGTAGGACCCAGAGTATGACCTCTGCAGCCATGAAATTATCTCATTGATAGTAAAACTCAGCCTTGGTTGAGGTGTATAGGAGGTAAGGAACCAAAAGCATTTCTCCTTTCAGCTGAGAGCAACATGTGGGTCTGGTTATGACCGGGCCATTTAGATCAGTAGTAATTGCCCGTGGAAAATACAGAAACAGCAAGTGGCTACTCAAGAGGGCAGGGAGGGATGGAGAGTTCTTAGGGAAACTGAAAATTCTGCAGATATTTGGATACATGATTAAGACGATACAGTCCTAAACTATGCCTTCAAAGTCATTTAGGAGGGAGTGATATTAGGTTGAACGGCCTCAAGGTACAGCCTTTATCATTTTAGGCAGAATGACAGATAATAAAAATGGAAAACTTTGCTTAGAAAAGATGGCCTTTCTTTTATGACATACGGAGACAGGGGTAAAAATCAGATTTTGTTGTGCAGTAATAGACCTCAAAAACATGCCTGAAATACTGAAAAGCATTGAGAATTCAGTGTGAGTACAGGAAACAAAAAATAATATTAAAGTTGCTGAAATAGAAAGTTTCTCTTCTCTTTCTTGTTAGATTCATGCAAATTAATCTTGTTTTGAGAGTGTGTCTAATCTAGCAGGTACTTTTACCTGACTTTGTACTTATGTTTAGTTGATGCCACCATTTTTTAAATTCAGATTTGTTTTGGAATGCTAATGATGTCATTTCTATGTGTAGGGTTGGTTTTTTTTTCAAGCTCCAAACATCAGATACCGTAGGTTTTTGTTCATACACTTGAGACTTACACCTCAATTATAAACCCTGAGGGAAGGAAGCTGGATAGGTGTGGGAGAGGTTGTGTCATTCTCCCAGGTCAAGTAGGCCAAGGGACTTTAAGGAGTCCAGTACAGAGCTTTCCATTTCACTTTCTAGTGGCTGATCTCACTCCTCATCCAAAAGTGCCTGAGCACTTCTGGTCAAAAATGTTGTGTTTATTTTACATTTGCCCTATGGGACACACTGTTAAATCAGTGTTGTAAACATATGGCTATGGCCATCTACAGCAGGGATCCTCAGAGGCATCACAACAACTATATGGGTTTCACAGTACCAGACTGTGAAATCTCCTGTACAGGCTGGTGATTTCTGTGCTTGAGTTCCTTAAATTGTGAAATTGATGGAGAACAGCTGAGCCCCAGAAAAAGCTCAAAAGAAAGATTGGAGTCTGTGAATGCATTCATTTTTGTTATTAAGGATATATACATCACCTGCTTCACAACCAGTGTTCATGCAATGCAATGTTTCCACAGTAAGACGTTGCCTCCAAAACAAAGAACACTTTGCCCTTGAGCATTTTCTAGGAAAGAAAACCTGAACCCATACAGTGCCCTATGGTGGTTTCCTTCGGCATGATCTCTGGTCCTTTTTTTGCAGTTGCCTGGCAACCAGGGAAGGGAGGAGGAGGATGTGAGAGCATAGAACCACCTGAAGAAGCAGATGATCTGTAGCAAACCGACTGGCTAAATCAACTCTTGATTCTCTTGAGCTACTCCACTGCAGTAAGTTATTTTCACTGGTCTTTCTAGGTGATTGTCTGCTGAAAGTGAGGGTGATGATCCTGCTTTAATTTTGCATGAGTTTCACTCTAATGTGAATCATTTAGCATTGCCAGAACTATTCTTCTTGAGTGGGAATGAGGTAAGAAACAAGATTCGGTCAGTGCACAGAACTTACCTGTGGTGTTTTAGCTACACTGTGTGACTGAGCAACACCCCTTGGCTTAAAGGAAGCCAAAGAAGAATTCAGCTCAGCTGTCCTACTGAACATGCTGTTTAGCCTCAGATTTTGTACCAGATGTTCTCCCTGGTTGTCAAAAGGGCTTAAAACTCTGGAAGATGAAGTAGATCTTTCTAATTCAAGAAATAAAAAAAAAAAAACAAAACCAAAAAACTTTCCATTTCCAGTTAAGTATGTCCACTGTAGGATTTGTAGTTTGGGTGAAAATAATCTTAGAAGGAACAGGGATGTGAAAGAAGTTAAAAAGCTGTGCTCTGGGAATTACAAGTTACTGGCATGACTCTCACTTTCTGATGAGTGTCTTAGCCATAAGTCATCCATTCATTCAGCCTGTGGCCTTATGTTACAGGAGTCTCTGTGTGATAGAATACTTTATGCAGGAGGTATAATGTTAGCCTCTCTTCTGAATAGATCTTCTGAATACTCTTGGTGTAGTTACTTTCTGCCATTGGGAGGATCCAGTGATAAGTCTCCAGTTTGCTTAGTTCAGATTTGGGCCCTTTTTCCTTCATCCTAAAGAAGCGCCATTATATCGTCTCTGGGATATTGCCTATGCTGACATGGAATTAGGTCATGTCTCTCTCTCTTCCAGCCTTTGGGAGAGAGTATTCTATCCCTTCAACAAGAGTACTCTCTTTCACCTTGGAGTCTTCCACAGCCTAGGAACAGTGTTTTGCAAAATATGGAAGTTGATCTGGTGAAGTGGTGTACTTGTGTTTTAAAGCTGATTGCTATTAAATAGACTATCACTCAAAGAGCCAGTGTTATATGATATTTATGTTTTCTTTTGCTAGAGTAGTGTAGTGGGATAAAATACAGCTTTTTAAGGCCCCATATTGCTATGGTGTTTGAGATGGCAAGAAATGTCACTGCAACCAATAAAGTAATTACATAAATATGTTACTGAAGTAAGTAAAGAATGGCAGTAAAAAAATAGTTCTATTTTTTCTTTTTTTCTTTTTTTTTTTCTAAATTAAGACATGATTAAGACAGAATCACAGAATGATAGGGGTTTGAAAGCACCTTGGGAGATCATCTAGTCCAACTCCTCTGTCAGATCAGGTTCACTTGGGGAAGGTTGTACAGGATCATGTCTGGGTGGCTTTGGAATATCTCCAGAGACAGAGACTCCACCGCCTCTGGGCAGAGTGTTCCAGTGCTCTGTCACCCTCAAAGTAAAGAACTTCCTCCTCATGTTGAGATGCAACTTCCTGTGTTCAAGTTTGTGCCCATTGCCTTTTGTCCTGTCACTGGGCACCGCTGAAAAAAGACCAGCCCCATCCTCCTGACGCCCACCCTTTAGATATTTATAATCATCGATAAGATCCCCCCCCAGTCTTCTCCCAGAAGGTCTTAAAAATTTTACTAAAATAACACATCATTGTTGCTGAAGAATGAAAAGTTATTTTAATGAGGAGTGTGTTTGGGATGCTGGAATATGTTTTCAGTGGAATGATAATATGCTTCTTATAGAGACCACCCAACACAAATGCAGAAGCACTAAAACTCCACAATAATGTAGCTTGTCCCAAAGGCACCTTGCTTTTCAGAAAATAGCATCCCAGACACTTCTAAGTAGCCCAATCTTGTTCTGCTATGCATTGCTCTTTCCTCATCTTTCTCACCCTGTCCTCTCTCTATTCCTCAGATTTATTTCTGTGGAACCTGCCACTTGAATGCTTGTGTTGCTGTGATGCCATCCCAAGAGCATGTTTGCCAAACTGGCAGCTGTTAAAGAGGGTGTCACAATGTGTTCAGCATGAAAAAATGTTCATTTCAACCTCTCATCTCTGCCATGCTTCGTGGGTCCAAAACAAGCCTACATAGCTTGTGTGCAGCCTGGCTTACCCTGCTGCTACAATGTCATGAGCTAATAAAGGCTTTTTGCAAGGCTTTGGCAAAAGAGCAGGGAAGGGTGGGGAGTGAGCATGAAAAGAAATATCCAGTCTCATTTGCAAGTAGTTACAAATTAAAGACTTGTTTTATATTCAGTTCCAGCCAATCAGAGGGTGGACCTTGATAGCAACATATAAAAGAGATACCCAGGCACAGGGAAGAAGATGCCATCAGAAAATCAACTCAAGGCGCTGAAATACTGCAACCAACATCCCAAGTAAAGCAGCCTGACAATCAATCTTGGGACTCAAATGGTGAACAGGACATCAGATAAAATGGTATTTATATGCTGAGAATGCATACTTGTTATTAGTGTTTTTCCATAACTTCTGGAACTTTTGGATCCAGAAGTAAGTATGCTTTTTCCTTGGCAAGTATCCTACTTGGAACATAACTCTCACAATACAATTGTATACTTCTCCCTATATTTCTCAGCTGCTTTTTGTTTTGATTGCTAAACACTGTGCCTCTCATCTGGGGATGAAGAGAGAGGGGAAGAAACTTTCACAGTTTACTCCATTTGCCTGTGAGTTTAATTTTCTCTCTAAATATTCTCCCTCTTACTGTTCTTACTCTCCAAAAGGGGGCTAATGCCCAGTAAGGCATCATTTCAAAGGAGAACACAAAAGCTTCCAGTGGCAATAAATTTTCTGATCAAAAGTAATTATGAGGAAGGAGAGATCTTCCATGTAAGCTACAAACCTTTCTGATTTTTTTCCAAATAAATGTGCTTTGTTTTAATCCAAAAATACCTCAGCTATTGTAATTGAGTACCAAAAGACTTCACTGAAAAATGTCTACTAAAATAGTGATTTTCTTAGGAGGATTGAAACAGAAAGAATTGTTCAGCTGGAAAGAATAAGTTACACAGAGAGCCAGCTTTGGTGGAAAATACCCAACAATCATGCCAAGGATTTAATTCCTGCAAAAGAACTCTAGTAGCCTGTCTTCCATTTACTCAGCCTGTCAGCTGCTGCTGATACCATTGATCCTGCTTTTTATCTTGCCATTTTATTCTCTTATTTCCTTGAATTCATGTCTTGGGGTTAGTAGAAGACTTTGTTCAGCTTATTCCAGCTTCCAGAGGGTTTCCATGAGCAGCAGCTGAGACCCTGCTTCTTTCTCACCCTCCCCATCTACTCTGTGATCTACTCCCCATCTTCTGCACCACAGAGTCATAATCTACCTTTCTATTCAGTGCTTGTCTGTGATGAAGCCTCCTGACACTTTTCCTATCCTGCCTTGTGTTTAGGTACTACTGCTGCCACTTCTGTGATTGCTCTGTGAACCTCTCAGCTGACCACCTCTCACCAGAAGTAACTTCCCATTACTGCTGGGACAGTTAGTTTGTTCCTTCTTTAGCCTGAAGCTTTGCTCACGATTATTTAACCCTTTGTCAGGGAGGCTTTGATGCTAGGAATTAACTTGAAAGGGATTTGATAACCAAGGCCCATATTCATGATGGGGAGGTCTCCATCAAAGAGTTCTCTCCCCTCCCTAGCACTTCCTGAATTTTGAACAGATTCTCTAGTTGTCATGGAAACCACCTAATTTTCTCTCCTTTTCTGATTTAAGTAAGCATCATGTAAAAACTCTTCAATAAATGATGCTAAACCATCCTGATTCTTGGTAGTGACATTGGGCAACTTGCCATATGGCTTAATTTAATTGCTCTGAAGATATCACCAAGTGCACAATTCAAGGTTTCCTTTAACACAAAAGCTCTTAAATGTTTGGACGGCTGCAAGGAAGAGGAGGAAAAGAGCAGCTGCCGTTCTTCGAAAGTGCAGCATCTTCAGGAGGAGGAGGGTAGTTTTGTCTCTTTTTGTGGCAGAGAAATACATAACAGACAAAGACAAAACCAAATACTTAGTTGAGACTTTTTCTCTCCTTTTGTCACCTTGAACTTGGTGGGAAAGGCAAAAGTATTGAACATTTCTGTGCCCTATCCTCCTGGGGAAGGCAGCATGACTCCATTCTGCACTGGGTCTGTAACAGAGGTAGACAAGCCATCAACTTAGAAGGTCACAGTAGATGGTTGTCCCAGCTTCCTGGCAGTCCTTTGTTGTGAAGGCAGTGCTTAAATAAAGACATTGCTTTTAGGAAAACTGCTGGTCTCCTGCTGGTGTTCTGCCTTTGTAGCTAGGCTAGTACTTGGGCTTGACTTCAACCTCATGTCCCTAACACCTCTAGAGGCAGGGCTAAGGGCTACCCAGACGGCCAGTCCTGGGAGAGGAGCCAAACTGAGAGCTGGTGCAGGAGTTGCTTGAATGAGTTTCGGCTCTAGTGCAAATCTGAACCTCTTATTATGATACTAGGTGACTCTGCTGAGTAAAAGTTAGCACAGGGGAAGCAGAGTGCCAAAGGTGTTGTTGAACTCTAAGGAATACAGGCTTCTCTGAGGGAAGAAAAACAGCTTCTTCATCCTGGCTATTTATTTTTCACTTAGAGTGGAATGATGTGATTGTAAATTCTGTGCACATGAACATGGATTAGCAAAACAGCTTTCAATATTGCTGTGAATGGTCATTAAAAAGCCCTGCTGGGTGCCTGGGGTGGGAGGAGTTGTCCCACTGAGCTCCTCCACTTCCAGCATTGCTCCCATGAAATAAAAATAGAGGAGCCAACTAGGAGGGGAGCAGTGCTGGATCTCATCCTCACCAACAAGGAGGGTTTGGTTGAAGCAGTGAGGGTTGAGGGCAGCCTTGGCCTTAGTGATCATGAGATGGCGGAGTTCATGATTTTGTCAGGCAGGAACAGGTTATCAAGTAGGACCAAACCCATGGATTTCAGGAGGGCCAGCTTTGGCCTTTTCAAACAATTGCTGGGTGAAATCTCATGGGACAGGGCAGAGGGGCCTATGATAGTTGGTTAACATTTAAGGACCTCTTCTTCCAAGCTCAGGACCAGTGCATCCCAGCAGGTGGGAAATCGAGA